>JADBJO010024262.1:0-17500 GCA_016801955.1 Conus betulinus
TCTCTGGTTTGGATAACCTGTCTCTCTTTGTCTGCCGTTGTTGTCTGTCTGCTCTCTCACTGTGGCACTCGACTGAGTCACGTCGTCTGTCTGCGCTGGTCTTTGTCTGTCTCTACTCGCTCTCTCTCTCCCTCGGTCTTCTCGGAGATCCGTCGTCATCTCCACGTAAGATCTCGCTCTCTCTCGTCTCTCTCGACCCGTACCTACCTAACCTACCTAGCCTAAATCAATCCCACGCTAGAGCACTAAACAACCAGCTCGGGGCAGGGCTGTTGGGTTCTCAATATGTATCGTCTAATGCTCTGGTGATATCTGCTGCCGGTTGTTCTCCTATCCGCAACACATTTACCCGCGCACACCGAGCTCGTTAGGACACTGCTACCCTCCATTATACTCTATAGCTCCATCTCTCGAAAATAAAAAAACATGAAAAAATAACAAAAGCAAATCTACCCCCTGGCCCCACCAACATGGACTTCACACGTATTCCCGCGGCTTGTATTTAGTGACAGTAAGGTCATGATCATGGGCCCTGGCCTTTACAGCACGGCTACTGAAGATGCCTTTTTTTTTTAAAACCACTCGAGACATGTTGTGCAGTTTTCTTACAGACCCACGGTCGTTGGTCCTTCTGAAATGCGCGCTTGCTCAAGATATTGTTTTTCTTGCCAGAAACCAGGTCGTGACTTATAAGAACAGTGCAATGCAATGTCCATGTTATAAGAGTCTGGGAGCCCGATGTTGCACATTTGATTTAAACTTGGGGAGAGCAGAGAACCTGAGGCAACCCCATGTCATTTACTGGGTTCAAGATCCATATTCAAATCGTAGGAGACAGCTTGCTCCCCTTACCTTCTGCTGTGGATCCATACTATCATCATGTCTCGTAAAGAAGATAGGTCTCGGGGAAAATGAAACTCGACTGTTATGTATGCATCTTATGGTCGGTTTTTACACTAACAATATTGCTCCCCGTTCTGTGTCATGCTTTCAGGTCCACACTAAGTGAGCGTGGCTCGCATGTTGTTCGGACGTAGGTATACCATTCTAAGTATAGGTTCTCGCTTTCCAGGTTCTGTCTAGTGTGTTCTAAAGTCTCTTCAAGTGGGGTTCTGGTTATCATGCAGTTTCAAATGACCATAAACATCTTGTCACACACGTAAATTCCTCACCAACTTTCGAACAGAAGCCATTTGTCCGTTTAAGTTGTTGATGACCGGTTACACAATACATGCTCCCGTGGGGTGAGAAATGTGAAGGGAGAATGGAGGAAAGTAGGAAATCCCAGTGAATGATATTGGACGTTGCTTCACGGACCGACTGAATTCGCCCCACTGGCAGCTGTACGGTCGGTACTATACCAAGGTATACACCGTTTGTAACGAGTGTGGCATTGGTACAGCGTTGTAGAGGACTTGGTCTGCCAGCGGCGAGATAGGGCCACTGTTAATACTCACATAACACTAACAATAATAATGATGGATAATAATATGATGATATATGTAGATATATATAGATATATAACGGATATTTTCGCGAATAGTAGAATGCGAATGACCCTCAGAGTCTGATGAACGGATCTGGTTTGCTGGATTCTTGGTTCGGAGGGCTTTAGGAGTTGTGTGCCCCACTCGTTTGGCCCTACACGTTATCACTCTTTTATAGATGGCGACGTGAAGATGTCTAGTGCGCTCCGTCGCTGATAGCTCTAATGATTGGTCGGGATTGCACGTTAGTGTGAATTACCGGTACGTCAATCCTTGTAGGATGTACTTTTGCATTACTTCATCAATTCATGTGCTGTGATTCTATTCGATTGGGCCAGCTGCAAAGTTATCATATCTTTTTCCTGGTTTTATGTCCATGTTTGTTTGTTTATCACCCGTTCCTTTCTCTCTTACACTTCTCACCATTTATGGTCTTTATCCTAGCTAACATATGTGAAATTACTTTTTCGTTCCATATGATAGAAGAACTATCTCTGTCTACCGCGTTGGATGATTATGTCCAATTCATGGACTTAGACAGTTTGCTGGTCATAGTGTTGTCTGTTGATTTTCGCCTGCGCCTATCTTTAACTGTCGTTTGAGGCGTGTTTTTATATTTTTTTTCTGCCCCTAGTCCATTTTTATCTTATGTCAGACATGGATTTGGACAAGATTTTCTGTCTTTTCTTTCAGCCCAGTCCCCTTGTTTGCGGCGCTTTCTCGACGTAGGCTGGTTCGTATTTCACTTCGCTTGTGACTATACCGATGTTTCCGTGGTGTGACGCACGCATATGCATCGGCGCCGACACAACGTAAATCCGCATCACCAACTTTCGAGGGAGTATGCCGGTTGCCGTGGGTGTATGGATGCCAGCGTTACACATAGCGGAATAGCCGGCCCCGCGTGAGAAGTGGCAAGAATGAAAGTAGCAAACTTGACTGCTGTCTATTGCACGCTACTGAGCCTGGTGACACGAAACGATGAATAAAACGACGCATGCGGCCGCTTCTTCATTCAGGCCACTGGGAGCCCAGGGTAGGCAGCCCGTTGTGTACGAGGCGTTGATTGGTGTCAAGCGCTTGCGCTTGGAGTCCGGTGGCTAGCCGAGAATATGCCGTATCTAGTATTCAAATTAATTATTAGTTATTATGATTCTTCCACCAAAAAGAAATCCATGTACTGGATTGAGACTGGGGGTTCCACGGTGCAATACCGTGCGAGGCGTGCGTTCGTGCGTGCAGCTAGGGGCTTGGACGTCGTGTGTGTGGTGTGTGTTGTGGTGGGGTGTGTGGTGGGTGTGGTGTAGTGTTGCAGTGATGGAGGTTAAGGTGTGTGCGTTTTTGTTGGTGAAGTGTTGATTGCTCCGTGTGTGTGTGTGTGTACCTGTTATGTCAAATTGTGTGTGTGTGTGTGCTTGTTGTGTTGTTGATTTTTGTGTGTGTGTGCGATTGCGCTGAGTGGCGAGAGAGTGTAGTCGTGATTTTGTTGTGAATTTGTGTATGTGTGTGTTGGTAGTGTGTGCTAGTGTGTTGATGTCGTTTGTGTTTGTGTGTGTGTTGTATCTGTGGGTGTGTGTGGTGTGATTGTGTGGGTTTTCTGTGTGAGATTGTAAATCTGTGTTGTTTTTGGTGCTTTTTTCTGCGTTGTTGGGGGGGGCGGGTGCTGTCGCACCGGGGCCACTTTAATGGGCAGCCCTCCCTTCACTCCTTCCAAGTGTTGGTCCGCGCAACACGCCCGTGCTTGGCTCTCATTCACAGCTTCGTCGGGCAGCTTGCACTCCACAGGAAATGGTCACCACTGAGTCGTCCCCGTCAAGGACAAGGTCAGGGTAACCCATCCATGGAGATGCTGCGACTGATGCCGAATCACTAATTGCTGTGGCCTTCTGCACACGGCTGGACCCCACCCGCTACCCGTCAGCATTTCAGTCTTTCCCCTGACCGCTGGGTGTTTGTGGGAACATGAGAGCAGCCGCCTTATTCCGCTCAGTGCTACTTCTGTTATTGTCTGGTCTTGAGAGGATCTCTTGCTGGTCATTATTGGTCCCGTCCTTTATATTGTCTACCAGCTCTTGCTCTGCCTTCCTCGGCTGCGCCCTACTGTCACGTGTACCTTGAAAGAATGGTGTTGGAGAGTGTTGTGTCATTCGTCCTGTCCAGCCGACAATTCCCCATTACTTGTCCAGTACAGGGCACAAACGCCCGATACGTAAACTCACGCCGTGCAAATTGATGGGGCTGTCGTTGGACCACTTGGTGGCGCCATTCCGGAGGCAGAGCTCACTCACGCCGCTACCGACGACAATAAGCAATTATTGTCGCATTAGTGACGTTTAGTATTTGGTGTGGGCTGTGCGTAGGGGTTGTGTGCTCAGAACGCGCCACTGAACCCACCGAATGGACTCCGCAACAGTCAGTATCTTCTCCGATGGGTTCGCCTCTTGACGACTTGACGAAAAGTGACTAAGCTCCCTGTGGGATTAGCCGGGACCGTTTTGTAGTTGCGGCGGACAGAGCCGGCTGTGTGCTGTGTGACGGGGTGTCGGGGGAATGAGGCGGTGTGGTTGAAAGTCCACTGGAGGTGACGCGTAAATTAGGAATAGCAAAAAAGGGATATGTCACTATTGGAACTTACGTGAAAGGGCAGTTTAAACGTGAGGCCGGACCCACTTAAGCTTTCAGCAGGCAGAAAGCGCATACGGAACTTAATTTTTTTTTGAATTCTTTTTAAGTTACCCGTCAGGGTCAAATTATAGACATGAAGTGATGATTCATGAGGAGTTTTCATTCTGGTTCATACTAGCAATGCCAAGGGCGGTCCTACCCCCAGTGCGCTTTCCCTCTCTAATATCCTTGACGTCAGACCATGCCCGGGAATGCGGACACTGAGTGGATTTTGGTCACGAATTTGAAGCAGCGTGCGAGGTCACGACTGTCATTGTATGAAGTGGATGAACGCTTCGGTTTCTGAGGGTCCCAGACCCCCCCCCCCCCCCCCCCCCCCCTCCCCAGCTGAACCCATCCACAAACTGAAATGTCTGGGCAGGGAGCCAGTCGGTGGCAGACACTTTCATTCCAATAAATCGGCTGTTGATGGGGACATCGAAGCCCGCACGATACTCCTGGCCAGGCACAGAACGCATAACACTGGCGGGTAACGAGTCTTACGATCACGTTTAGACGTGACAATTGTTTAACACGTGTGGTATGGGTTATGACCTGTGTTATTCCTGTGTGGTTGAATGACTGACATTGTTTACCTTGTATTGGTTGAGAACTGACGGTGGATTACCATGTCCTGAGTTGAGACCTGACATTGCGATACCTTGTAGTGTTGGACGTGACATTGTTTTACCGTTGTGGTTGGAGAAACGTGGACGTTTGTTATCCCATGTATGGTTGGAGAAACGGATATTAGTGTTCTGACCCTTTAGGTTTAGAACGGATATTGTATTACCATAGTGGAATGGTTGTAGAACTGTATATTGCCTTAATACCAGATATGGTTGGAGAAACTGATATTGGCTTTACCCATATTATGGGGTTGTAACTTTTATTGTTTACCCTTTATGGTTGAGAACTGATCATTGGTTTACCACTGTATGGCATTGGAAAGATTAGATTGATTACCTTCAATGGTAAGAACTGCATTGTTTACCTTGTATGCGATCATACTTTAACTTCCCTATGATATTCCTTTGATTGAAAGACGTATCCTTTAATGTTCAGTTGTTTTCATTGACGGCGCTTTAGCTGTTGTGTTGTTTGTTGGTTCTGTGTGTTGCTTGTTGTTGTTGTGTTGTTGTTTGGTGGTGGTGAGTGGTGGTGGTATGGTGGTGGATGGTTGGTGGTGCGGGTTGCGTTGGTGTTGGGTGGGTCTTTGTTTTTTTTTTTTTTTAGCCATGAATAGGATGGCAAGGATGATTACTCCGTGATATAAAAGTGTTTAGGAGATCCCTTTTGAGATGACCTATAAACATTCAGACAATACAAGAAATGACGGCGAGAGAAAGAGAAGCGACAGATAGACAGACAGACAAGACTGGCCCCTGACTGACAGACAGATAGGCCAGACAAACAAACACACAAACAGACTGACAGACAGACAGACAGACAGACAGAACAGACAAGACTGACTAAACAGGACGAGCACTGAGAGCTTGAGCAGACTTGACATCCTGAGCCGACAGAAAGGTTTCAGTTGCCCACAGTACTGGTAGTGAATTCGAAGTCTTGCCACAAATTCAGGTCAATGGTGGTGCCTCAGGAGTCCGGATTGTGAAGTTTACATTGAGGAACAAAGAAACGGCGTGGAGTCTCAACTATCGTCGAGAGACACAGTTGCTGTGCGTCGTGTGTGTGTTGTGTGTGTGTGTTGGGTTGTGTGTTGGTGGTGTTGGTGATGTGTAGTGTGTGGTGTGGTAGAGTGTGTTGTTGTGTTGGAGTGTTTTTAGTTGTTGATGTGTTGTTTTGTTGTTGTTTGTTTGTGTGTGATGGAGTTGTGTGGGTGTGTTTGTGTTATTTGTGTGTGTTGTTGTTGTTGTTGGTGTGGCGTGTTGTTGTGTTGTTGTTGTGTTGGTGATGCGTTGTTGTTGTGAGTGTTGTTGCTAGTTGTTGTGGTTGTCGTGTGTGTGCCTGTTTTGTGTTGATCGGCTGTGTGTGTGTGTGTGTGTGTGTGTGTGTGTTGTGTGTGTTGCTTGTGGTTTGCTGTCCAGTCTGTGTGTAAGCCCCGTTGCTTATTGATTCTTGGTTGTTGTATGCTGTGTTGTGCTTGGTTGTTGTTGCTCGTGTGTGCGCTGTTGTTGTTGGTGTTGCTGATTGTGTTTATTGTTGTTGTTGTTGTAGTGTGTGTAGTCGAGGAGAGAAAGGGTGGGTGGGATACAACCCCCAGATAGGTAAAAACGTAGACAGTATCTTTCAAGCCCATGCAGCCAAACCCCTGACACATCGATGTGGCTCTTTTTTTATGGCAGTATCTTCGCAGCCAGGCCTTCTGGCAGTGGACTGATAAAACAGTTGTTTGTGATGCTGCTATCTGTGACAGGCTGTGCCGCTTAACTGCTCACTGTCACGAAGGGGGGGGGGGCGATGCCAGAGTTGTAGACCTGGTGCAGTATCCGTCCTGGTTTTACTACTGACAGTAATTTTGGATGGAAGAGTGGTTTGTTGTGGTATTTGAGTAGTTTAACTACTGAAAGTCAAGTAATCCTTCTTCTTCTTCTTTCTTCTTCTTCTTCTTCTTATTATTATTTATTATTATTATTATTATTATTATTATTATTATTATTATTATCAAGTATCTATTTCTATAACTATTATTATCATCATCAGCATCATCATCGTTGTTATTGTTATTATCATCATCAATCATCATTATTATTATTATTCTCTCATCATCATCATCATTATTATTTTCGTCGTCATCATCACATCATCATCATCATCATCATCATCATCATCATCATCATCATCATTGTTTGTGTTGCTGTTAATATTACTATTATTATTTTTATTAGTGGTGGTGGTGGTAGTAATCATAGTAGTAGTGGTAGTAGTAGTAGTAGCAGCTGCAGCAGCAACAGCAGTAGTAGTAGTAGTAGTAGTAGTAGTAGTAGGAGGAGGAGGAGAGGAGGAGGTATGGAGGAGGAGGAGAAGGTGTAGGAGTAGAATAGCAGCAGCAGCAGCAGCAGCAGCGGCGGCGGCGGCGGCGGCGGCGTAGTAGTAGAGTAGTAGTAGTAGTAGTAGTAGTAGTAGTAGTAGTAGTAGTGGCATAAGATCTGTGCAGTTTTGTCTTTCAACAACAGGGGAGATGGCAGAGGGTGTTTATTATCATCAAATTGGTGCGAGTGAAATATCTCGATTATTGTTATAGTATCTGTACACTAAATTATTGGCAATCAGTGAAGTTGGGAAAGTTGTTTCTGAATAAAGTATCGGGTCCGATTGGACAGTACTGACAGTCTGAAGCGTATAGAACAGATTTTTATTGTGATAGTATATCTACGCGATTGAATCACACTGACAGTCGGGAAGATGAAGAGATGTTTATCATCATAGTATCAGTTGCGGTTTGATGTTATTGACAGTTAGGGGTAAATGGAAGAGATTGTTTATCATCATAGTATTCCGTGCGGTTGAGTTACTGACAGTTGGGTAAATGGAAGAGATGTTTATCATCATAGTATCCCGTGCGGTTGAGTTACTGACAGTTGGGTAAATGGAAGAGATGTTTATCATCATAGTATCCGTGCGGGTGAGTTATTGACAGTTGGGTAAATGGAAGAGATGTTTATCATGATAAGATCCGTGCGGTTGAATTATTGACAGTCGGTGGAATGAAAGGGATGTTGATTATTATAGTTTTGTATTATTGATAGTCGTGAAGAGGGAAGAGGTGTTTATTACTATTATGTGTGCGATATGAATTTCTGACAGTCGGGGAAATGGGAGATAGATATCTACTGTTATAGTATCCGTGCGGTTGGATTATGGACAGTTTGAGGAAATGGGAGAGATGTTTGTTATTATAATATCCGTGGCGATTGAATTATTGACAGTCAGGAAAGTGAAAGAGGTGTTATTGTTATAGCATCCGTGCGGTTGTATTATTGACAGTCTGGGAATGGGAAGTGGTGTTTATTACTGCAATGTGTGCAACTGAATTTCTTACAGTCGGGCAAATGGAAAGAGTGTTTATTATTATAATATCCGTGCGGTTGGATTACTGATAATCGAGAAGATGGAAGAGATGTTTACTACAATAATGCGTGTGCGATTGAAATTCAGACATTCGGGGAATTGGAAGAGATGTTTTTATTACAGTATTCGTGCAACTGAATTACTGACAGTCGGAGAAATGGAATAGGCATTTATAATTCAAGTGTTCGTCTGTGCGGTTTAACCTATTGACAATTAGTGGTAATGGAAAAAGGTGTTTTCCTATTATGGTTTTCCGTACAACATTGACACAGTCGAGGAGATATCTACATAAGAATATAGGGTTTCTGGATTCTGGGATTCGACATTAGAAAAGTAAATTCTCCAGTAAGTTTTTGATTCTGATCTATCTATTTTTTCTAATGAAGGAGATATCTGTTCTTGTTGTTGTATATGTGCAGCTGAGCGATTCAACAGACAAGGGAGATGGCAAGAGGGAGGTTCACATTGACAGGGTCTAGACAGGTTAGACCATCCTGACATTCCGGCATGATAGAACCGTTTGTTCTATGGTCATAAGTATCTGTGCAGTTTTACCTACTTACGGTCGGCGTTAAAGATGCATTACTGGTAGAATGCAGTATACTGACAGCGTGGCGTCAGTGGTATGGTTTCTCCTTGATGGAGCTGCTGTACAACATCGTGTGTGTGTGTGCGTGTGTGTGTGTGTGTGTGGTGTGTGTGTGTGTGTGCACGGGATTCGATGGATAAGTAAGAGGGTTTGGTGTGTGTGTGTGTGTGTGTTGTGTGTGTGTGTGTTGTGTGTGTGTGTGTTGTGGGTGTGTGTGGTGTGTGGGCATGTGCGGTGTGTGCCGTGCGTGCGTGCGTGTGTGTGTGTTGTTGTGTTGTGTGTGTGTGTGTGTGTGTGTTGTGTGTGTGGTGTGTGTGTGGTGTGTGTGTGTGTGTGTGAACTTGAAAGTTTGAAATCAGAGTCAAACGCACTGTTACTTCATGTCTCTCTCTCTCGTCTCTCTTCCTCTATCTCTCTCTCCCTCTCCTCTGTCTCTCCCTCTCGCTCTCTCTTCTCCTCTCTCTCTCATCTCTATCTGGTCTATTCATCCATTTAAATATCTATCTCTGTCTGTCCTGTCAATCTGTCTATCTATCTATCTATAGACGATCATCTATCTATCTATATATCTATCTATCTATCTATCTATCTATCTATCTATCTATCGATCTATCTATCTATCTATCTATCAATAGTTTGTCTCTCTCTGCCTGTCGCTCGTTCTGTGTGTGTGTCTGCCTGCCTGCCCCTTTCTGTATGTGTCTGTCCTGTCCTGTCTGTCTGCCTGTCTGTCCTGGTCTATGTGTCTGTCTGTCTGTCTGTCTGTCTGTCTACAGAGAGATTTCGCCCGGTTTTGCAGCCAGAGACAGGGGAAGAGATAGGGGAAGGGAAGGGCAACAAAGTTACTGACACATGAGTAAGAGTGGGATTGTGGTTGTTTTTCTTTCCAAATGAAAAACCCCAAAGTGATTTTTAAAAAAAAAACACACATTTTCATATGAGAAATTAAAAAAAAAAACGATAAATGGGTCTATGTCCTAGGAATACAACGAATTAAACCAAATGAGGATACATTTGCATTTTTCTTGATGTTCTTCCGAACATTTCATTGGTCTGAATAGTCTCCCACAGGAAGGAGATAGATAGATAGATAGATAGATAGATAGATAGATAGATAGATAAGATAGATAGATCGATAGATAGATAGATAGATAGATACATAGATAGATACATGAGATAGATATATGATTAGTATAGTGACTTATCCAGGTGCGACCACCAAAAATATACTTTGTGAAAGCCCAATCCTCGCATGTGAGACGTTTCATTTGCGAAACCCTTCCGTTCATATCTCTCTCTCTCTCTCTCTCTCTCTTCTCTCTCTTCTCTCTCTCTCTCTCCTCCTCTCTCTTCTCTCTCTCTCTCTCTTTCCTCTCTACTCTCTCCTTAGGAAGAGTAACTTTATGTTTTTTCTGCTATTTCAGTAGTTTTAAACTAGAAAACGAAGACGAAACTGTACTACTATACATAATCTTTGAAGAATGTCAAATAAATGAGTTTTTGATAACTCATGTGCCCTGGACCTACCGGCGAATGTATATTTCTTGGGTGGAAGTTTTCTTTTAGGATAGATAGATACTAGTAGATAGATAGATAGACAGATAGATAGATAGATAGATAGATGGATGGATGGATGGATGTCCTACAGTCTAGCCCAAGAAATTAATGTTTGTAAGGAAAGGAACTACAACTGAAATTTACTGGAGTACGGTCTATCTTGCTGGTGCACCTCAGAAGTTTGAACTCCTAGAGGCTGACGTCCTACTGGCTAATTTGTCCCACCAGGAAATGGAAACCACCATCGAAAGAGAATCTGCCCAACAAAAGCTGATGTATGCGTGCGTGCGTGCGTGCGTGTGTGTGTTGTGTGTCGTGTGTGTGTGTGTGTGTTGTGTGGGTGTGGTGTGTGTGTGTGATTTGTGTGTGTGTGTGTGGTGTGGGTGTGTGGTGTGTGTGGTATTTGTGTGCGTGCGTGCGTGCGTGCGTGCCGTGTGTGGTGTGTGTGGTTTGTGTTGTGTGTGTGTGGTGTGTGTGTGTGTGTGTGTGTGTGTGTGGTGTGTGTGGTGTGTGTGTGTGTGTGTGTGTGTGTGTGTGTGTTGTGTGTGCGCGCGCGTGCGCGCGCGTCTTCGTAATTACGTCGTACTTGCTTTTATAACACATATGAGCGTGTTTTCGTGTTAAGGCCAATTCTGCTCTCCTCTACTTACAAGTTATATAGACGTGATTAAACACAATAGATTTTTCGCAGCCCACCATCCCTGGCATGCAGTCCCTATTCTTTCTTCTGAGCGTGCATGTTGTGCGTGTGCGGGGTGTGTAACAGCACCCCAGCTGTCGCAGTCTTCCATTCAATCAATAAGCTCATCAGGCAAATCCACACACACGCAGACATAATGCGCGCGACGCCCATAATACCCACTGTGTCCCGGCCCTGACAAAGTTTTGACATTTTGTCAGAGTGCGTTAATCAATGTCGATCTGATCTGCTTCTGTCCTCTCCTCTCTGTCTCTGTCCTCTCTCTGTCTCTGTCTCTGTCTCTATCTCTCTCGTCTCTCTCTCTCTCCTCTCCTCTCTCTCTCTCGTCTCTCTCTCTCTCTCTCTTCTCTCTCTCTTTCAGCACGCCAGTTTGAATAAATGCAACAACAGCAGTAACAATGACTGGCTGCTTGGTTGCGAGGGGTTGGCTCTCTCTCTCTCTCTCTCTCTCTCATCTCTCATCTCTCTCTCCTCGCTCTCTCTCTCTCTCTCTCTCCTCTCTCCTTTCTCTCCCTCCTACCTCTCTCGTCTCTCTCCTCAAAGTCTCATTCTCTCTCTCTCTCCGATCTCTTTTGTCTCGTTGCTCTCTCTCTCTGAGGATGTCTGACGAAGAGGCTCTGTGGACGTACCATAGTGTCTGTTGCCATGGACAACAAAGTCTGGCATTCTGATAATATTCCGTCTTTTTGTCCGTTGGAGACCACCACAGAGAGAGAAGAGGAGAGAGAGGGGGAGGTGGTAGAGAGAGGAAGAGAGAGAGAGAGAGAGAGAGAGGAGAGAGGGGAGAGAGAGAGAGAGAGGCGAGAGAGGAGAGAGAGAGAGAGAGAGAGAGAGATGGGTTTTGAATGTCATGAATATACTCTCTGTATGTGTGTGTGTCAAGTGAAAATGATCTTTATTGGGTAAAGGAATAAGCTATACAGCTTTTTACATCCTGCCCTCCAAAACAATAAGAAAAAGGGCATCATAAGGGCAACATCAAAACACACACACACACACACACACACACAACACACACACCACACACACACACACACACACACACACACACACCACACATCATAAGGCAACATCCAAAGACTAATCCATTTCAAGGAAAACAACATAGGCATGCAAACAGTATCAATTGAAAATTAAACTTTAGACCGAGAGGGACACCACACACACACACACACACACACACACACACACACACACACACACACACACACACCATACACACACAGATAAGCACATATATAAGAAAAGGGAACACCATGAATACATATAGAAGTTAAACAGACATATTAAGTACACCATGTATATATATATATATATATATATATATATATATATAATATATATATATATATATATATATATATATATACAAATAGAACAGTCATACTATAAATTGGTTACAATTCAACTTTCCCCAAAATCATGATTAATACAAGTACGTTACATATCAAGACTTGAAAGAGGCATGAAGAGAATAAAGAGAGAAGAGAAGAAGAAGAAGAAGAAGAAGAAGAAGAAGAAGAAGAAGAAGAAGAAGAAGAGAAAGAAGAAGAGAAGAGAGAAGAGAGAGAGACAGACAGAGACAGAGACAGAGAGACAGAGAGACAGAGAGAGAGACAGAGAGAGAGACAGAGAGAGAGACAGAGAGATTACATAACAAGTCAAAGTAAATAGCGTTTTGTTGATAGTTTTCTGAATTAATATTTTTTTAGTGCGTTTTTAAAACCAGTTCTAGACCAGATACCTTTCAAGTGTATGGGTAGATTATTCCAAATAGATCCACCAGAGTATGTAAAACTTGATTTGTACAGATCGTTTCGAGGTCTGGAAAAGAAAGTTTTGTGGTTGTGTCTATTTTCATTGATGGAGAAATACCGTACAATTTTTCTCGGAGATATTCCGTTCACAACATTGTACATGAACAAATATTTATCAAAATAGAGCCTCTCTTTAAGAGGAAGAATATCCAAATTCTTATAATCATCTTACTCAAAGTGTTAGGACTTAGTTTAATTAATTTTATAGCTCTTTTGTATAATCGATTTATGTATTTTAAATTAGTTTTCACTTGAGTTATCCCATTATAGCGTTGTTAATTAGAGATAGGATGTGTGCATGAAAGAACATTTTCCTGGATGTGTAGATTTAGAAAATTCTTAATTTTTGAAAGCTGGTACAGTCTTTTTTGAGATTTTTTTTCCCTAAATCGGAAATATGTTCAGACCATAGTAAATCATTATCGATAATAACTCCTAGAACTTTATGTGAGACTACTTCTTTGATAATTTGTCCTTTAAGGTATAGTGGTGCAAAGGGGGAACACATTTGTTTCCTTTTTTGGCGGGAGGCTACATAAATACATTTAGTTTTACTAATATTGAGAGCCATATAATTCAGTTCAGTCCATTCGTCAAGTCTGTTAAGATTATCTTGTAGATTAGTTACGAGTTCAGATGCATTTCTATTTTTATCTTGTAGAGAAGTGTCATCAGCAAACATTTCACAAATGCATTGAATGTACAAAGACAGGTCATTAATGTAAACAGAAACAAACGTGGTCCTAATACAGATCCTTGAGGTACACCAAACTTAATAGGTAGCAATGTTGATCGTTTAGAATTTATTTCGACAAGCTGATAGCGGTTTGTGAGAAAGGAAAAAAATGAATTGTAAGGTGTCATTCGTTATTTGTAATGACTGAGTTTTTTTAATAGCAGAGTGTGGTCGATTACATCGAATGCTTTAGCAAAATCAACAAAAGAATTCCTGTAAACTCATTGTTGTTAATGTTTGAAAGACAATTTCAACGATTTGTGTAAGTGCTGTATGGCAAATCGTATTTGTTAAAATGAGAATATAAATGTGATTGAACATGCCTTTCAAGGGGGTTTAGATAAGTGAGATAGGATAGAAATGGGTCTATAGTAAGGGGTTTGCAGAATCTCCTGTTTTATAAATAGGTATGACTCTAACTTCCTTGAATTTGAGGGGAAAGTTGTTCTTATCGATAGATAGATTGTAAATGTAAGTAAGAGAATCTGCAATAACAGGAGCACTGATTTTCAGAATTTTGCCATCTAACCCATCTAAATCTCTAGTTCCCGATTGCTTTAATTTTTACCAGTCCACTGAAAACTTCATTTACTGCGATTGATGGAATATTTAAGTGGAAATTAATATTCTTTGAAGTACAAAATTGTTCTAATAGCTTTAAGTCGTTCTTATTCGTTTTATTATTTATAACTGATTTTTCAGCAATATTTGCAAAGTGAGTATGTGTGCGTGCGTGCGTGAGTGCGTGTGTGCATGCGTGAGTGCGTGTGTGCGTGCATGCGTGTGTGTATATATATGTGTGTGTGTGTGTGTGTGTGTGTGTGTGTGTGTGTGTGTGTGTGTGTGTGTGTGTGTGTGTGATTGTGTGTGTGTGTGTGTGTGTGTGAGAGAGAGAGAGAGAGAGAGAGAGAGAGAGAGAGAGAGAGAGAGAGAGAGAGAGAGAGAGAGAGAGAGAGGATGTACGCACTTTGAGCTTCGTAAACTTTCATGGCGATGTCTTTAGATCCAGTACATTCCACTATCCTACTCTATCGCACTTGGATGCTGTGTTTGTGCGCAAAAAGAGCAATTTACAACCAAAATTACCGAGCCATTAGTCTGATAAGTCACCTGAGCAAGGTGATGCTGAAGATACTTTTGAACAGATTGAAGCCACAAGCAGAGAAGATCATTGCTGAAGAACAGGCAGGGTTGAGAGCAGGTCACAGTACCACCGAACAGATTTTTAAGTTGAGGATTATGTATGATAGATATCATCAGCAGCAGCAGGATTTGTACCCCAACTTTTGTGGATTTATAAAAAGCCTTCGACAGAGTGTAGCATGCAGCCTTATGGGCGACCAGGAGACTGTACAACATCACCGCCAACCTGATCAGAACCAATGAATGCTTCTACGATAAGGTCACCAGCACAGTCTTCCTTAATGGCACCATAGGAAACTGGTTCAAGACAACTGTTGGAGTGAGGCAAGGCTGTTCACAATCACCCACTCTTTTCAACATGTACGTGGAAAGGATTATGACTGACGCACTGGAGGGACATCAGGGCTAAATAAGCATTGAGGGCAGGGTAATACCAAACCTACGTTTCGCTGATGACATCCACGGGCTAGCAGGAGAAGAGCAAGAACTACCAAACCTAGCAGAGCGCCTTGACAAAATGCTCTGCTGCATTCGGCATGGAGATCAGCGCCGAAAAGACAAAACCCATGACCAACGGCATTAGTGCTCACATCGCTATCAAGGTAGAAAAACTAGACACAGTTCAGGCCTTCAAGTGCTTCCGGGCGATTGCATCAAATGAGGGGTCAAAACCTGAAGTGTTCTCCATAACTGCGCAAACGACAGCAGCGCTAGCCAGACTAAGACCCATTTTGGAATGACAGGAACATCACAATCAGTTCCAAGATCAGACTGATGCGTCCCCTGGTCATGTCATATTTCTGTCTATGCCTGTGAGACGTGGACTCTGACAGCTGAACTTTAGAGAAGGATCCAGGCATTAAAAAACGAGATGCATCTGCAAGATCCTTAGCATCTCATATAAAGACCACATTACCAACTTGGAGGTCCAGACCAGAGTAAACCAAACATTTAGACCACATGAAGACCTGTTGTCCACAGTCAAACGAAGGGAAATGAGATGGTGTGGTCAGGTATCAAGATCAACAGGACTTGCCAAAACCATTCCACAAGGAACAGTGCAAAAAGTCAGGAGAGGAAGACAGAGAAAGAGATGGGGAGGACAACATCAGTGCATGGATTGGCCTGACACTCAGCAACTGCCTAAGAGCGTCTGAGAACCGGGAGGAGTGGAGGAAGCTGGTTGCTAAGTCTTCTGTAGCGCCCTAATGGTCTTCAAGACTCCGGGATAGGTGGTATGTGACTGAAACCGTTACGTACGTGCGCAAGCGTTTATAAGTGTATGTGTGTGCGTGTGGTGCGTTGCTGTGCGTGATATGGGTTCCATAAATCAGAAATATGTCTGGCAATATCAACATAGCCTAATCTTATTAACTTTAAACATGTCAATAGTTTAGCGACTATGTCGTAATTGTTTGGGGTGATCCTTTTTTCAGGAGATCAACAGATAAATGAATTGATAGATAGATAGATAGATAGATAGATAGATAGATAGATAGACAGATTAGACAGATTAGACAGATGGATGGATAGATAGATAGATAGATAGATAGATAGATAGATAGATAGATAGATAGATAGATAGAGAAATGGATGGATGGATGGATGGATGGATGGATAGATACATACATACATTCATACATACATACATACATACATACATACATACATACATACATACATACATACATACATAAACAGACAGATAGATAGCTAGACAGATATTACCTCCGGGTTGTGATTTTTTCAGGATGTGATCTTTATTCCCTGTGTAAGGACTGACTGTCCTGAAAAGGCCAAGGATGGTCGGCTAGGCTATAATGATTAAACCAAAATAAAAAGAAAGAAAAGAAAAAATCCCCTAATAAGTGACCTCACACATTAGCTGAGACATGGCGTATTGGTCGCAGGACTTTTGTACCTTAGCATGAATCGGCAGTTTTGTCACCAAGTGAATGGGTATGGTCCCGTCTCACTTAGACCGGAAAATAAAGATCGAAGTGAGCCAGTGCCTGTTTTTTTTTTTGTTTTTTTGTTTTTTGTTTTTTTCCCATCATGGTATACGAGGTATCAATATATTATTGGCTAGAAATGCCTGTTCTTGTAAATCGCCCTTCTCTGTCTCTGTCTCTCAGTATCTGAGCCTGAGCCTGTATTGAACAAGATCATTAAGCAATTAATATTATCATTCACTCGCAGCTATTCAGGAGTATCCCAATATGAACAGAAGGTTGCATTTATTTTTTGAAGAATTTGTGAAGTCGTGTGACTTCATGTTGTTAAAAGAAGATTCTCTGGCTTTAATGCCTTTGAAATAGTGTCGAACGAAGATGGTGTAGGCATTTAAAAGCATTGTGAAGGTATTAGCTGGAGACAGACGAACTACTGTATATGTGCATGTGTATATGCAGCTCCGTTCCTCTTACCTTATTCACTAACGGGATCAGCTAGGTGCTGTTATTCAGAACGGTAGGCATAGACCAATTGTTAGTGCGGATTTTATTGATCTTTTGTATTTTTCTCCGTGTTCATTGTCCTGAAAGATTTTTGTGTGTGTCTTGCCTGAAGAGGAACTAAAGGCCGAAACGCGTCGTGTTTTGTGTGTAACTTGTTTGTCCTTGTTGTTGGCAGACTCACTCAGAATTGAAAATTAGATGTTAATTAACTTCATTCATTATTCATAGCTCCTGCCGTTCGCAACGGGGAGCCTTTTTGTTATTTTATGATAATGGAATAATTATGTTGTTGATCCTGTCGTTCGCAACGGGGGTC
>JADBJO010024262.1:22500-25406 GCA_016801955.1 Conus betulinus
CTCTCGGGGGGCATGCGCAAGATGGCGGAACTGTAAACATCACCTAGAGCCAGCTGCGCATTGTTTGAGAAATATTGATAGCCAGTAGAAAGTTAAATTGATATTTAGTGATAGAACAGGTGTGGGAAGAGAGTGGATAGACAGCGCCACGTTAAAATGATCGACCTGACCCTGTGGAGGGCCAGAATTGGCCACTTTTTTGTTGTGTCATGAACTCGGCAAGAAATGTAGTGCGTGCAAAGCAGCTGGGTGGCAGTGACTCGCCTGTCGTGTCACTCCGGGACTGTGAAGCTGTGTACCTCAGGGGAATGCTGAAAAGTTCTAATCATTTAGTAACTGATGTTCTGAAATTGATAATCAATAACCTGTTTCGGAGCGGATCGTTTCCGGTTGAAACGGGCTAAATCAATCATCGTTCCTGTCCACAAAAAGGAGATGTAAACACCCCTGATAACTACCGAGGTGTAGCACTGAACAAGTGTTGTCAGCAAAGTTTACACACACATTTTAAATGTGAGATTAAAACGTTTCGCAGACCGGGAAGAGAAAATCGTGGAGGAGCAGGCAGGATTTAGATCTGGGTACAGCACAACTGATCATATCTTTACGTTGTTTGCTCTTGTACAAAAATACATGCATAAAAATACAAAATTGTATGTCGCTTTGATTTCAGGAAAGCTTTTGATTCCGTAAATAGAAATGTTTTATGGAATGTTCTTAGAAAAAAACGGGTCAATGGAAAGTTATATATGGCATTACGGGGGAATGTACGACTCTGTCTTGGCATGCGTGCGTGAGAAATGTGTTTTATTCTGATTTTTTCAGTTGTCCACGTGGAGTCAAGCAAGGCTGTCTTTTAAGCCCACAATTGTTTTTTTTTTTTTATCAATGAACTTGCTATAGAACTCTCAAGAAATGGTAAACATGGTATTCAGATTATTCCAGGTGCCGTGGAGATTTTTATGATGCTGTTTGCCGATGATGTAATTCTGTTGTCTAGCTCAGTAATAGATTGCAAAACCCATTGAATGTTTTGAAACAGGAAGCTGATAAACTACAGTTGACAGTAAACCTTGATAAAAACCAACATTATTGTGTGTCGTAAAGGTGGATATTTAGCTAGGAATGAAGTTTGGTGGTATGGTAGTTCTGAGGTTAAAGTGACCATTTCGTATAAATACTTAGGTATGTTTTTTACAACAAAATTAAGTTGGAATTTAGGTTGGTGTGAAACAAGTAGAAAAGGCAAAAAAAGGGAGTGATAGAAATTTTTGAGAACATTAAGGAAATTAAACGCTACTGATCCATACATATTTGGAAGCTATTTGATATCCAGATTGAACCGATTCTTACATATGGTGCTGAAATATGGGGACTTGAGAATAATCCAAAAATAGAAAGAGTGCACACTTATGCAATCAAACGGTTTCTGAATATTCCGATTCATTCATCCAATAAAATAGCTACGGTGAAACAGGAAGGTACCCTTGTACATCAGATGTATTGTAAAGTGTGTTAAATACTGGTGTAAAATAATACGATTACCAGAAGCTAGACTGAGCAGGCAAGCCTACGACATGATGCTGCAACAATGTGAGTCAGGAAATGTTAACTGGGCCTCTAAAATAAAGAAAGTGCTAACAGAAATGTGTTTTGGGATAGTGTGGTTGAACCCAGGGAGTCGGAAACGAAACCGTTTTTATGTCTGAATTTCCCCTCGTATAACGTATAACCAAACT
The DNA here is from genome assembly GCA_016801955.1 of Conus betulinus. Taxonomy (NCBI): domain Eukaryota; kingdom Metazoa; phylum Mollusca; class Gastropoda; order Neogastropoda; family Conidae; genus Conus; species Conus betulinus. The sequence continues at coordinate 24,240 of JADBJO010024262.1, forward strand.
GCGCAGCCAACTAGAAGAACATGATAGATATTCTTGGTTCCTGCCCTTCAAAAGTAACTTGGAGGCAGAAACGTATTTACATGTAGTATCTAAATGGTGGCAAAGAGGTATCCTTGCAAGATTTAGAAATAGAACCTGGGATTAAATGCTAATAAAAGATGGTATCTAGATAATGATGTTGTTGATGATCATGTCCATTGTGTAATGATATTGCAAATTAAGAAGACGAGTTACATTTTTTTGTTCAACTGTCCTGCTTATGAGAACATTAGAAAAAAAAATCAAGACTATTTGCTCATAACACAGTCAAGAGTCGAAACCTTAACAGTATTTTGCAAACAATGATGAAACATTGTTAAAGATGCTGGCAAAATATGTAACAGAAGCTGTAGATACGCGGAAGAAAATTGTGAATGAACGAAAGTTCAAAACACTGAGGGGATATCAGTTATATTTCTTTTTTAAGGCGTAGAAAACTTATTTGACCTTGAAGCTTGATGATTTCAAGTGAATGGTTTTTTTCATATCAAGCAAGACGAATTATTTGTACAGAAGAAATATGTGTGAATGGGGAGAAGGGAGGATAGGGATATAAATGCGTGCGTGCAAGTCGATGGAAGATAGGATGGATCAGAATGCGTGTGTGAAGGGAATGGTTGCTGTGTGAGAATGATTTGTACTACTAGATATTACACAAGAAACATGCAAATGAGTGATGGAAATGGAAATAATTTCTTAATTTTGCTTAGTTGTGTAGACACCTAATTTGCAGCAGTTTTTCTTTTGTTTTTTGTTTTCTTTTTCTTCAATGCAAAAAAAAAAAAGACATTGTACCCCCATAGCATTTTTTTAAGAAAAAAAGGCATAAAAAAAAAAAACCAACGGTAGTTAGGCACTCCGGGTCTAACCAGGGCCTGTTGGGACAGTGGTTAGGTCAGACACATGCTAAGTCGGAAGATGTTCCACGAGACCCTATCCCTCTTCAATTCTCTCATCCTTATGTTGTTAATCCATTTTTTTCCGTCAGCTTAAATCATGCGAGTGTGGTCTCAACTTAGTACATGTGGTGTCGCGTATTTGTACTATCACGCACAGCGTGTGCGCCTCCCTTGATGAACTGAACTCCTCTCTCTCTCTCTCCTCTCTCTCTCCCGTCTCTCCATCTCG
>JADBJO010024263.1:5000-10000 GCA_016801955.1 Conus betulinus
TGCATCAGCAGTAGTAGGAATCACAGCTGCGGTGGAAGCGTCAGTAGTAACAGCCGCAGTAAAAGCAAATCTGGAAACTCATATGTCATCCAAACAGAGAGAGACCTGGAGAGACGAGCGCGCGTGTGTGTGTGTGTGATCTGCTCCGTACACGTAAAAACGGCTCTGAACATTCAGACGTCATACCTGTTAAGTTCAATTAACATTTTTTTAGCAACTGCTAAGTCGTAGCCACGACGACCCTCTTCTTCAATTCTCTCATCTTAGTTGTTTTTTTTTTTTAAATTCATTTATCCATCAACTTAAAATCATGCGCAGTGTGGTCTCAAAACTTAGCGGATGTGGTGTAGCGTATAATTATGGACTAGTCCGCGCGGAGTCACGCTTAGCGGACGTGGTGTAGCGTATAATTATGGACTAGTCCGCGCGGAGTCACGCCTCCTTGATGAAACTGACACTGAAACTAGCATCTACACACCGGAGTTCAGTACTGTGTCATTCCTCACTGCTCCAAACTGTTAAACAGTTCCACAAGAGAACGATCGAAGCGACCGAGGCTAGCCTGCACTTGTCGACCACGGAACAATACAGTACAGGTACCTAAAGAACGTGCTAACGATTAGGTTCTCCTATGGTCCAGAGGTCCGAATGCCAGAATGATATGACAAGGATCAACGCTTCAAACCACTGGATGTGTTTTCTTTATCCGTTAACTTATTCGTTTGTTTATTCATTTTGTGAGGGTAGGGAGGAAGCAAGGATCGCTTTTACAAACATTGAATAGATAGGTTACAGCTAGTATCCACTATGGCTCCAAGGTATCAGTCTTCTTTTTTCTTCTTCTTCTTCTTCTGCGTACGCAGGCTGATACTCCTGCGGACATCCCCTGTATAGGGAGTGGAGTTTTGTGTGTATGACCGTTTTTTTTTATCCCACCATTAAGCCAGCCATACTCCAAGTTCGGGGAAGGCGCATGCTATGTGTAACGTGTCATCCGTACCAACGGCCAAACTGGCCTTCTCTTCCGAAAGTTGGTGATGGGATTTTACGTGTGTGCATGATGTTATGCGTGCGTTCACACACGGAACCTCGATTTATAGTCTCATTCAAAGGACTGTAAGGGAAATGGAGTCAGAACCAATGTTAACTCCGAGGGAAAATCCCCCTGTACCGAAACGGCCCGGCGGAGATTCGAACCCGCAACCCCAAGATCACGAGAGTCCGGCGCTCTACCACTGAGCTATTCCGGCCCCCGAAGGTGTCAGTCAACTGACTTTGTTTGGAAATGTTTATGACAGAGGGACGGTTGTGTTTAATTCAGCACTGCACGGACTACACGAACGAGTGCAGGTTAAGTTATCTTTGGTTAATCAAGAATGCTCAACGCCCCCACTGTTACACCTACCAAAAATCCAGATTCTCTTTGGTATGACACTGAACCGTCCGACAACAGCCCGCCTGTCACTCTGCAGAAGAACGACGCACCACGTGCGCTTGAGCGCCACCATCCCTTCTCGGTAGAGGTCAGAAACAGTTAGTTTGTGCCTCCAACAAGGGTAGAAACCCCACGGGTTGAAAACGCGCGTGTATTGTCATTTAATTGATTCATTTGGTCGGGGGGGCGGATTCCAGTAACCGAACGTTTATTCTCCTGCTTTCTCCTTCCACCTACAACTACCCCTGTTTTTCACCCTACGACAATGTAAAAAACCAATTTATGTCCTAATTATGTCATCTTCTAAAAAATGAACAGTGGAACAGAGTGTCGGGTTAGTGTAAAACAAGTCAAAGGCATACTTAAACACATTTAAACCGGGTGCATAGTAACACTCCGCGTGATACACATACAGACAAGTGAAGGCATAGAAACACATTCCAACAGGGTGCATATAACACTCGTACGATACACAATACCAACAGGACACGTGAATTGTCGACAGTATGTCACTTTAAATATCACGAACATTATCATGCTAGACTACGAAAATCGGTTGTAATGTTTTACATATTTCTCTTTTATATCTGTTGTTTGTGACGTGTGAACGTCGTCGAAAAAATCACTTTGTTGTTTCGTGGACTTACTAAACGTTCTGTTTTGTATTGTGGACTTGATAAACGCCCTGTTTTGTATTGTTTAACTTAAAAGACGTTATGTTTTGTATTATAGACTTGCTAAACGTTCTGGTTTGTATTGCGGACATATAATAAAGATTCTGTTTTTTATATTGTGGCTCATAAACGTTCGTTTTTGCACTGTGGGACTTAATGAACATTCTGCTTTGCATTGTGGACTTAATAACATTCTCTTTTGGATTGTGGGACCCATATAAACATTCTGTTTGGGATTATGGCTTAATAACGTTACTTTATTTTTGAATGTCATCTATTGGACGACAGACAGGCTTTTGTGTGTTGTGGTTGGTGGTTATTTATCTTCATTTGTTTGTTGTTTACTCTGTTTTCTCTTTTGCTTGTTGGTTGGATTTTGTGTTTGTTTGTTGTCGGGTGGTGGTGTTAGTGTGTGTGTGTGGTGGGTGGTATTTTGTGTGTGTGGTGTGTGGTTTGTGTGGAAGTGTTGTGTGTGTGTGTAGGGGTGGGGTGGGGAGGGGGTCGGTAAAAGAGAAAAGCCGATCTTTAACCGGTGAAGTCTTTGATCTTTCCTTGTTCTAGCCTGACACTCTGTGTCATTAAAAAACAATGTCATAAAAACTTTCCCGGGGTGGATGAAGGGCGGGGTAAACAAAGGGGCAGAGCGGACGAACCGCGATTGAGATATATAGAGAGATGAGAGAGAAAAAGTTTGAAATAAAGCCGTCACAGTCTGGAACTTCAGACCCACTTGCGGGAGGACAAGTTAGAATCTCTTTCTGTCTGGGGGCCCCCCCTGCAGACGTGAGCGGGAGGTACCCCCATTAACACCTTTCCCGAACAGCTGTCGTCCCCCCCCCCCCCCTGCTTCCCATGCTTCCCTCCCCGTCGGGGTCTGGAAGGCCGAGTCCTCTGCCCCCACCGCCCACCCCCCTTCCGTCCTGGTCCCCTCCCCCCCCCCCTCGAGCCGATCTACCCCGGCTTCTCTCTCTTTCTTTCTTTCTCCCTGCCCACTCGCCGAGGGCCAACAGCGCCCTGCGCCAAATACACTACTTTCTTTACATTCAACAGTTTAGCCAACCTCACCACCCCCAGAGCACGATACGAGCAAGACCCGTCCTCTCATCATGCACGAGTATTGCACGTCGATCACCGACCCCATACCCCAACCCCTACCACCAAGCGTACCCCATAACCCCATTCCCTCCTCCTTATCCATCCATCCACCTCCATCCATATTTGTAAGCGCCCTCCGCCCTCCCATCGGTCCTCCCTCGCCACATCCCACCCCCCCCCGCCCGCCACGCCCAAACCGTGGCCGTCCTTGGACAGGCCTCAGCTCCCCATCCACTCCCCGTACTCCCACGTCCCTCGGGTCCCACGCTGATGTTACGCTTGCTTGGTACTCCGGATGTCCACCTCGTTCTGCGGACAGGGAACCCCACCCCCCCGGCGCTGATTAAAAAATCCCTGGTCCGTCCTTCATTGGCGAGCAAACGGGGGTTCCTATTGTTTCTCGGTTACAATTAGTCCCTCCAGAGCACCAACAGATTGCCCAGCGAGGAGGTAACACGGACAACCCAACACCCGCCACCCCCACACGCTGCACGTGGGGACTACAATCCTTACTCCTAAATTTTATCGGCGCGTAAACTTGGCAAGGTCATGATGTCGGCTGTGAATCTGGTCCTTCAGACCGACAAGACGGTGGGGGGGGTGGGAGGTGGCAGGGGAAGCTCCCCTCAGAAGGGAGTAGGAGCCCGAGAGGGTGTCCTTTTCGTCGTCCGTGAATTTGATTGTCGTCTCGTCGTCCTTTTCCGTTCTGTCCTCACGCCAGTCTGGTGCTGTCCCATTCGAGATCCTGGAAGGGCAGCCAGTGACAATCTGTGGCATGCAGGTCTAGTTCGGTCGTGTTCAGTTTCATGTTTTCGGCCATATGACCATACGGGGAAGGCCCCTGGTTATGTGTCTTCTTACTAACTTTCATCCCGCATTCCATCCTAACAGTCTCGGTCAGTCTGACACTACACAACAAACTGGTCGCCAAAAGGTGCAAACTCCCAGTAGGTAGTAGAAAACTAGGTGAACAAATGACCGACAGACCAACGTTCAAGCCCAGCCGTGCACCGTATCATCAGCGATAGGCTGTAGCAGCGAACAATATCGCCATCAAACAGGCAATGTCACAACAAAACCCACCAGCTGACTCAGCCCCTATGGCTATATGTAAGTAGTTTTCCTGAGTCGTTCAAATATACTTGCTGCGTACGGAACGGCTTCACCCTTAATTCACCTGGTTTGATAATAAGATCCCAGCAAACCCCCAACCATGGAGGGTTTAAAGCAAAAACAAAAGGCAGGATAAGGAACTTGTTGGAAGATACTTTAAGATTAGGCTCTGGCTACAAAGGGGAAGAGAATGTTGTTTGGTTGGTTGACATGACAAGTACTCAATAACCACCACCACCCACAACAACCATACCATCACTCCCTCACCAATCAATCCATAATTCGTAGGTGGTGATCACCTCACTTTTCCAAATCCACACACGTATATATAGGCAACTTGTGATGCCAGAAAGAACTTGTGAACACCATGATCAAAGAAATGATAACACAAAGATAAAAAGGGAGGCAGTACTCATCCATCATTTTCGGACAGTGGCTATATTTAACAAGAGTACAAAACAAAGGAACTTATTACGAAAGCTTGGAACGTAAAAAAAGTAAGTAAAAGTCTGTTTGTGACAGCAAAAACTTCCAAATAAAAAACAAAAAAAGATCAAACCCAAACCCGAACTGTAATCTTACAATAATCTATATTGCTGTAAAAATACATACAGAATAATTATTTGCCCGTTTTTTTGTTTGTTTTTTTTTTTTGTGGGTGTGGTGTTTTGTGGTGGTTATAG
>JADBJO010024263.1:17500-20000 GCA_016801955.1 Conus betulinus
GTGGAAGGGTTAGGAGTGTGAACACACGCATTTAAATTTTTTCTTTGTCTACAGTACACATGCTTTTTTTTTTGTTGGTGTTTTTTATTTTAGAATCTCTTTTGTTTACACCAAGTATTCTTTTTTTTTTTTTTTTCCCTTGGTGTGTGTGTTGTGTTACACATATATGCCTGTGAAAAAAAAAAAGTGCTCCGTAAACATAAATTAAAACAATGAATGAATCAATCAATCTATCAATCAAACTATCAATCGATCAATCAATCAAACAAGCAATCAATCGATCAAACAATAAATAAATGAAATCAATAAATAAACAAAAAGGAAATATTTTCGACGTTTTTATTCACTTTCTACCTAGAAGTCGAAGGCATGTGGACCCGAATATATAACCCTCTGTGTGTGTGTGTGTGTGTGTGTGTGTGTGTGTGTGTGTGTGTGTGTGCGTGTGTGTGTGCGTGTGCGTGTGTGTGTGTGCTTGTGTGTGTGTGTGTGTGTGTGTGTGTGTGTGTGTGTGTGTGTTGTTTGTGTGCGTGTGTGTGTGTGTGTGTTTGTTTGTGTGCGTGTGTGTGTGTGTGTGTGTGTGCGTGTGTGTGCGTGCGTGCGTGCGTGAGTGTGTGTGTGTGTGTGTGTGTGTGTGTGTGTGTGTGTGTGTGTGTGTGTGTGCGCGCGCGCGCGCGCGTGTGTGTGTATGTGTGTGTAAGCAACTACCCTCTTTTTTACACTCTAATATGACTGCACTCACTCGCTATGCAAACCACCTCGATTCTGAGGACAGATATCCTAAAAATATTCATTTGGGGAAGGCGTTTACACCCACCGACCTTCCCCGATGAAAACACAAAAACACCGCCACCACCACCACCACCACCACTCTCATCGTGTTTCAAAGACACCTGCTTTTTCTAGCTGTCGTCCAGGAAGTTTGGGAAAGCACGTGAGTGTGGGTGACATCATCGCTGTGCGCAAACATGTTGCCAAGGAAAGGGCATGAAGGGGTCATAGCGGTGGGGTTAGAGAGGGCGGGTAAGGTGGGCGGGAAGGAGGATCAATGGGAAGTACACAAAGGGTATGGATTCCAGAGGGTGCGCGCGCGTGCGTTTGCGCTCGCGCGTGCGTTTGCGCGCATGCGCGCGCGCGCACACACACACAGCACACCACAGAACACGTAAGAGATAGACGAGATAGAAGAAAACGAATTATTATATCGTAAGTAGAGTAGAAAGAAACTCGTGGAGAGCTTGGCAGCAGAGAGTCCTCAAAAGAGAAGCCCCCTTCAAGCAAGTGTTTCGGCCCTTATCTCCTGACACTCTAGGGGTTGGGCCACACCCGGTTCATGACTCCGGATGTCCCTCTTCCATCTTGGGACAAGCCATGGCTGGGATTCGAACCCACGACCCTCTGCACATGCTCATTTTCCACTCACGCACACACGATTAATAATACTCTCTCTCTCTCTCTCTCTCTCTCTCTCTCTCTCTCTCTCTCTCTCTCTCTCCTCTCTCTCTCTCTCTCGTCGATACTGTTTTCTAACAGAACATCAAAAGGGATTATGCGATATGCCTTAAAAGTACAAAACCACATGACGAGTATTTATTAAATACTCCGTTGGTGAAGAAAAAAATAAGTAAACGCCCTTAAGCGTTTAGGCCTTCCGCCGGATTGAATATTCCTCGGCAAAATGCAGTACACACGCGACAGAATTTCGTTCGGCAAAAAATCCACACGGCAAAAAATCCACTCGGCGAAAAATGCACGCCTCCTCGATTGATCTTTGTGGGCGGACAGGCTGACAGATGGACAGACAGTCAGACAGAAATAGAACAAGAGCGTGCTCCACAGAGAGAGAGAGAGAGAGAGAGAGAGAGAGAGAGAGAGAGAGAGAGAGAGAGAGAGAGAAGCGAGGCCTGCGTGCCTTCCAGCTGACAATGGCGATGTGGTTGTCGATGTTGACACGTTGCTTTGAAAGACGACCCGTTACACTAACAAACCGCGGGGTGTCAGATTTGGTCCTCGCGCCCAACCAGGGCATGTCCTTGTAAAGCCGCCCACGCGCTCTTGCATGCACGCGCCGCGTGCTCGAGAACGCGCGCACGCAAATATATATACACACGCGCGCACGCTCAGGACTGTGTTATTGTGGTACCAGTATCGTGGTTACTTCTTCGGTGCCTTGGCAGAGACATCTTGCAATGCACCATTATTTGGCTCCGTCTGTCTTATTCTCTGCTCACCTTGCCGTTTTCCCCCTTCTTTTTTTTTTCCCCCGTAAGTATGCACAGTTGGATTAATCATCATAATATGCAGTTATCGTTCAGCTGCAACCCATCATGATGTGCAATGGTTTATTCATAAATAAGAGCTCTCTCTCTCTCTCTCTCTCTCTCTCTCTCTCTCTCTCTCTCTCTCTCTCTCTCTCTCTCTTCTCTCTTAAAATGAATGAACTCTTCAGGCTCTTCCCTCTCATTTGAGCGTTGCGAATGTGTAAAGCGAACGCAATTTA
>JADBJO010024264.1:7500-10000 GCA_016801955.1 Conus betulinus
GTCATCAAAAAACAACGACGGCAGCATGGTAGGGAATCTGAAACAAACGGCAACAAGAGAAAATGCCTGTGAGGTAATCAAATACGGCTACAATAGAAAATGCCTGTGAGGTAATCAAAAACATACGGCATGATGTCACTGTTTGCACGTGCGGATTGGCTGCACGTATTGTTCGGTTTTTTGGGGTTGTTTACAGTTCAGGGTGCGTTTGCTGACAACGATTTCCATTTGTGCCTGCAGTTGTTTACTATTTCTACTTTAGTATTTAGGGTTGCTAAGTATGGTTTGCATAGTATTAACCATTTTTTTGTGTGAACATAGGTTGCATCTTTTTGAAATGTTGTTGTATGGTGATGCCCTTTTTATGATTTTCCAGGATATGTTATAGTTTATTTTTTTGTCTTTAAGTCTCCAAATATATTGCTCAGTTCTGTTTGGTTTTTGTATTTTTCTTTGTTGAATGACTGTTTATGGTTTGCGTATCTGGTTTTGAAGTGATTTTCAGTGATCCCTATGTATGTTTCTTTTTCATTTTCTGATGTCACAGTGGCTTGGTATACAATGTTGTTATAGAGGCATTTGTTGCTTAAGGGACACTGTTTTTTAGCACAATTGCAGGATTTCCTTTCTTCACCCCTTCTTTGCTGTGTTGCTTTTCATTTTGTTGGATGAATCAATTATATTTTTAAGGTTAGGCATGCATGAATATGATAGTTTGATGGTGTTCTTGTTGAATATTTTGGACAATTTGTGTTCTTTTTTGGGAAGGATGCTGTCAAAATTTTGAAAAATTCTTTTCCTACGTTTTGTTTTTACTCGTCCATCATATGGAGGGTTGTACCATGTGATTTTCCTTTTCCTGCTTTTTTTTTTTTGTTTTTGTTCATGTTGTTATCTGGGTTGTATTGTAGTTTGTAGCTGTAACCACTTTTTTGCAATGCCTCTTGGTATTCTGCTGCTGCATTGTTGAATACTCTTTCATTATGTGACAGATTAGATAATCTCTTGTTTATGCCATTGGGTATGGTTTTTAGTATAGATGGTGGGTGGTTGCTATTGATGTTTACATAAATGGGTGTGTCATTAGGTTTCTTGTATGGTTTATATATGTGGTTGTTGAGGTCAAGTGTTATGTCTAAGTAGTTCACTACTTTTTGTTTGCTTCGATGGGTGATTTTTAAGTTTATGGTTTTGGAAAATTTTGCATAGTTCTTTTTTCTGTTTTCAATGGTTCTTGGATTGTTGTTTAGCGCGGCGAGGCCGTCGTCTCTGTACAGTCCGACTTGTTTTCCGAGTTGCTTTTGGATGTTGGATACTATAAACAGTCCGACTAGTTCACATGTTTCGGCACCGTCATACGATCCCATGGTCACATCAAATGTTGAGTTTTTATTCGTTTTCTTGATCCATGTATCATTTCTGCTGTAGAGTAAAGTTTTCTTGGTGTGTGAAAATGATTTCCATTTCTGACCCTGTTATGTCTGTGTGTTTATTAGCAAATTTCAGAGCTTTAGTGAGTAGCTCTTCGTCTATGGATGGGTAGTAGAAGTCTACTATGTCGAATGTGATGAATACTGTGTTCTTCTGTTTGTTAAGGTTTTTTGAACCATTGGATAACTTCATATGTGTTCTTCCAGAGGTTGTATTCAGTGTTTGATTTTATTTTTTTTGGCTTTTTCTAAGATTTTCTTACTTATTTTGCCCAGTTCAGATTTAGATGGGTTTATTAGTCTACATGTTGGGTTGTTGTGGAAATTGGGTTTATGGTCTTTAAGGGTTATGAAGGCTTCTTTTATTGCAGTTGTTTCCACCCTGTCACCTAGATCAATGTGGTGTATGAGTTCTTTTTCTTTTTTTTTTCGGATGTTGTTGTGTGGGTTTATCAGCTTTTTTGTAGTTTTTCTGAATGTTTTTATCAAGAAGTTGTGAGTACTCGTTTGGTTCCATTTTGTAGTAATTACTGGTTTTAATCAGCCTTCACGAATATTTTTTTTATCATTTTGTATTGTTTTATTTCATTTTTAATGATGTTTGGAAATCGTTGTTTGATTTTTTGAATTCTATGTTGGCTATCATTCTTTTCATTTTATCCTCAAAAGATTTCATTTCATCTATGGCTGGTGGAGATCGCCATGATTTGAAGTCATATGTGTTTTTGTCCTCTTTTTTTGCATTCGGATTCAGGAAGAAAAATGCTTTCCATCTCATGTTTCGTACGAATTTTTCAGTTTGTTCTATTAATCTTTTTAAGTAGAACTGCGGGTTGGAAAATGGTATATTTTTTGTCGATTGTCTAAAATTGATTCCTCCATTTTTGAAATTCACCCTATTTTTAACAGATGTTGCTCCCCAAGGGGTTGAGCACCTTAAGATTTTTATTAGGCGTTTCAGCAGTATTTTTTATTTTATATATATATATATATATATATATATATATATATATATATATATATATATATATATAAAGACAACAAGAGAAAATGCCTCAGATGTAAACAAG
>JADBJO010024265.1:9677-25401 GCA_016801955.1 Conus betulinus
TTTGCACAGACTCTTCTTTGTCCATCAGTTTCCTACACCACCTTTTTTTTTTAAACTCAATGTAATTCCTAAATGTTAATGATATGTTTTGTTAACTCATTCAATCTTTTCAAGCAATGAAAAGTAACATAATTGACTGTATAGTGGTTAAAATCAGAAACCTGCTCATATTTCCAACAGGCATGCTGAATTTGTTTTCATGCAAGTGAAGATAATTTGAGCATTTTGCTACTTTGAAATTTTGCATTACTTTGACATTTTTTCATGTTTTCGGCAGAAACAGTGTCAAGAATTAAAGTATTTTGTGTTTCTCAGTGGCTGAAATCATTTCTGTTTTTTCTGATGTTTAGTGTTTATGTAAAATTAATCCAAAGTTAAGGTGCTCAATATACCTGCGCTTCCCCTAGTGTTTTCTGAAAATCGTCGAAAACTGTGCGTCTCTCAGGCCAGGCCATGATAGGTGATATAGCGAAAGGAGCATCAGCCCTCCAAACCACTTTTTTAACAATCCGCCTTTCACAAAGGTCGGCCAGCTGATCGAAAGACTCGGAAGTTATCAGTTCAGAAGGAATGTTGGAAGAACATGTTTACATGTTGGAAGAACTTTGAACAACGGACAAACGAATGGCGACGTCTCTCTCCACTGAGGGCCAGTGCACGACATCAGACAGCCTGAACAGGTGCATGCCAGGCGACCTCGGTCAGGGACTGGGAGCATCTTGAACAAGAGCTCCAACACATCGTCTGGTAAGCTGACAAGGTTGAGCTGCCCATGGTCGACAGCAGCTGTGGTGATTCTGTTGCCGAGTGGCGGCGAGTCCTCCTGTGGAATGGGTATGAATCCATTGCTGTGGCCATGTCAGGTGAAGCCATCGCCATGTGCTCTGTAACGAGACAGAAGGAAAACCGTGCCGCACTGAGTATTACTGATAAGAGCTAGGTGTGTAACTGAGGCAAGGAAATAAAAATATCACTTAACTAATCAGACAGGGACAGAGCAACAAAATTGATATCTAATGGTGCCAACAAAGGGTCCGTATCACTGCAACAGTTTTAAGTGTAATGTATAAACACGCAACGACTTTCTGATCCGTCGTCCGGCTTTTTTTTTTTTTTTTTTCTTATGAATTTCTCTAGAATGTGCTGGAAAGAGTGAAAGTCATGTAGCATGAATGCCTCAGAACTAGTCAAGCCATTTTGATTTTTGAATAAATGAATTACTTATTTTTAAGGTCATCAGACCATTCCGGTGCAGCCAGATGACAAATGTGTTATAAATAATAAATATGAGAGAGACAGGGCGTTAACCACCCTCCTTCCCCCCCTGTCGCCCCCTCCTTCCCCTCTGTCGCTCTCCCTCCTTCCTCCCCTCCTTCCACTCTGTCGCCCTCCCTCCTTCCCCCCCTCCTTCCCCTCTGTCGCCCTCCCTCCTTCCCCTCTGTCGCCCTCCCTCCTTCCCCACTGTCGCCCTCCCTCCTTCCCCACTGTCGCCCTCCCTCCTTCCCTCTGTCGCCCTCCCTCCTCCCCTCCTCCTCCCTCCTTCCCCTCTGTCGCCCTCCCCCCTCTGTCCCCCTGTCCTCCCCCCTCCTTCCCCCCTGTCTCCCCCCTCCTTCCCCACTGTCCCCTCCCTCCCCTCCCTCCTTCCCCCCTGTCCTTCCCCCCTTCCCCTCTGTCCTCTCCCTCCTTCCCTCCCTCCTTCCCCTCTGTCTCCCTCTCCTCCCCCTCCCTCCTTCCCTCCCTCCTTCCCCCCTCGCCCTCCCTCCTTCCCCTCTGTCGCCCTCCCTCCTTCCCCTCTGTCCTCCTCCTTCCCCTCTGTCGCCTCCCTCCTCCCCTCTGTCACACTCCCTCTGTTATCATCCTTCTTCCCCTCTGTCGCCCCCACCTTCCCCTCTGTCATCATCCCTCTCCTTCCCCTCTGTCCCTCCCTCCTTCCCCTCTGTCACCCCTCCCTCCTTCCCCTCTGTCGCCCTCCCTCCTTCCCCTCTGTCCCCTCCCTCCTTCCCCTCTGTCCCCTCTCTCCCTCCTTCCCCTCTGTCCCCCCCCCCTCCTTCCCTCTGTCTGTCTCCTCCCCTCCTTCCCCTCTGTCGCCCTCCCTCCTCCCTCCTCCTCTCTCTGTAGCCCTCCCTCCTTCCCCTCTGTCGCCCTCCCTCCTTCCCCTCTGTCGCCCTCCTCCCTCCCCTCTGTCGCCCTCCCTCCCCTCCTTCCCTCTGTCGCCCTCCCTCCTTCCACTCTGTCATCCTCTCTCCTTCCCCTCTGTCGCCCTCCCTCCTCCTCCTCCTTCCTCTCTGTAGCCGTCCCTCCTTCCCCTCTGTCACCCTCCCTCCTTCCCCTCTGTCGCTCTCCCCCCCCCCTTCCCCTCTGTCGCCCTCCCTCCTTCCCCTCTGTCGCCCCCTCCTTTCCCTCCTTCCTCCCTCCCTCCCCTCTGTCATCCTCCTTCCTTCCCCTCTGTCGCCCCCTCCTTCCCCACTGTCGCCCTCCCTCCTTCGCCTCGACCAGTATTTCCTTGAGGGGGGACAGGAGCAGAAGCAAGATCTGGAGGATTTGGAGAATGTGGTGCTGGCTCATTTACTTCAACAGCTGTAGCAGGTTGGAAGTTGGCTGCAGCAGCAGGAGGTACACAATACAATCATCTGCAGGATTGCAGGAGGAGCATCAGGACGACAATTGTCAGGGTGTCTGCCACTAGCAGGACATGCAGCTGAAGTAGGATTGGAGGTGAGGTGACACGCACAGAATTTTCTGCTTAAAAGCTTTTGAGTCTGGCACTCAGCACCTGGACTGTACCCCCCAATCACAGGAGTAGAGATTTTTTTTAAAGAACCACCCTGTGGTACTGAATGTCAGCTCATAGAGCTGCAGCCTGATCTTTGCGTGTGCGATACATGAGCAGCAAACCGTTGACATCAGCTGCAGTGCAGCATGGTCCCCTATGAACTTGCATCTGCTTCACTATTTCATTGATCTTATTCGTTCTTTGAGCCAATGCTGCTTTTTTTCTGCCGGAAGCAAGGAAAACAGATCGTAGTCTAGTGAGCACTGGACCATCTGCAAAAGACAGTAGGGAAAAAAAAAAAAAGGCATATTTTAAGTCTAATGACGGTTTCAGCATATAGATACACTAGCTGTATTAGTGCACGAACTGATCTAAGCATTTGTGTTTCAACAGAGTAAGTACACATCCAACTAAGCCTACATAAGTTCTTTGTGCATGCAAGTAAATTTGTATGTAATTTCTTGAAGCTGAAATATTCATTGCTACTAACAATGAGTGTGCTTATATGATTATGCTCCACACTTCGGCATTTTCATGACTGATCATGTACTGTTTCTTTTTCGGAATAAGCACATGTACATATAATTATATCTATAGTAATACAGTACACATTATCTCCTTAGCAACCTATATTATGAATATTTATGCAGTTAATTAGATGTTTATATTCACAAACTGACACTGATGTGTTTATCCAAATAAGTTCACATTTCCATTCATCAACTTTACAATGGTGTCTTTCTTCGATGTATGCAGTACCGAGCCAGTTGGCTAACCCCCCATTCCAACACACAGACACACACACAATTGTCGACATATTATGTGTGCTCATGAAAAAGCAAAACAAACAAGGGAAAAAAATGTGTGTGTGTGTGTGTGTGTGTGTGTGTGTGTGTGTGTGTGTGTGTGTGTGTGTGCGCGCGCGCGCGCGCACGCGTGCGCGTGCGTCCGTGCCTGTGTGTGCTTGCACATGCGTGCGTGCGCTTCACATAGGATATTATGAATTCAGGCGGGAAAACACGAAGAGGTGTATGTGTAATGTGTAAATATGTCAAGTACATGCTTATTTGAGCATGTGGGTGTCTGTCTTTACGTGCCAGCCTCTGCTTATTTGAGCATGTGGGTGTCTGTCTTTATGTGCCAGCCTCTGCTTATTTGAGCATGTGGGTGTCTGTCTTTATGTGCCAGCCTCTGCTTATTTGAGCATGTGGGTGTCTGTCTTTATGTGCCAGCCTCTGCTTATTTGAGCATGTGGGTGTCTGTCTTTATGTGCCACCTCTGCTTATTTGAGCATGTGTGGGTGTCTGTTTTATGTGCCACCTTTGTTTATTTGAGCATGTGGGTGTCTGTCTTTATGAGCCAGCCTCTGTTTATTTGAGCATGTGGGTGTCTGTCTTTATGTGCCACCTCTGCTCATTTGAGCATGTGATGCCTGTCTTTATGTGCCAGCCCTGCTTATTTGAGCATGTGGGTGTCTGTCTTTATGTGCCAGCCTCTGCTTATTTGAGCATGTGGGTGTCTGTCTATGTGCCAGCCTCTGTGTGTTTGAGTTTGAGTGAGTGTGTGTGTGTGTGTGTGTGTGTGTGTGTGTGTGTGTGTGTGTGTGTGTGTGTGTGTGTGTGTGTGTGTGCGATTTTCATACTAAAAACGCATTTGATTGCATAAAACACAGGATCCCATCTTGACATAAATATTGATACATTACATTGATAGCATATGGTAAACATTGAGAATCATCGTTTAATATATTCCTCATCAGGAGAGAATATTCCTCAGATAATTAAAATTGGTTACAGGTCTACTCTGCACTACTAACCACTAATCAAATTACAAGAAATTCTGCTAACAAATCCAGATTCAATATTGTCGCACCAATTTTAGAAAATTTTCCTTTAGTAACAGAGTGGCGCCATATTATTGGAACAAACTACCTGCACACATGAAAAAGTAACAGATTTGAATACTTTTGAAAAACCTTCTGGATACTAACGCAAAGTTAAATATCTTAAAATTTCATTTTGATTGACAGAATTAAGTAAAATAAATCCTGATCACATGCATGCATTATGCAACCGCTATTATTTATATAATAAAATGATTGGGACACTAAAAACTGTGCGGCTATCTAAGCCCCAAGTGAACTGAACTGAACTGGAAAAAAAAAAGGAAAAAAAAAAAAAAAACTTCACATTGATTCGAGCGCAATTAAGGGCATTTTCATCGTGATAGTTGTTCGAAAACATTTTCTTCTTGGAAACTTGAAGCGATCGTGTTTGTCGGACGACCAGGTTGAACTTAATTACTTCCCTTTAACTTCCCTTGGCAAAACACGATCGTTCACATTTTCGTTCTTTTCTTCACCGTAACCACGAATATGAACAGTGAAAAAAAAAAATACAATAGTAAGTGAAAACCTAACATTTCGATCATTAAAATAACTCATGTTGAAAATGTCATTTATACGTACGTTTTGTAAAAATATGTGAGTGAAACTCAATTTCCACTTAAATGAGAATTTGTACCTCTTGCATACACATGTCAGCAGATTCATTAGAAATTACATCTTCATACCACAAAAACATACATTGCAGATTTATATCAATATACTTGACCATGATTTCTGTACTGTGTGTTGTGATTCTTACTAGGCTAATTTTGTTGAGAGATTTTCTCAACATTTTGTTGTGTACAAGTGACGGAAGCAAGAAGATCACACATCTCAATCTCTTTTAACTCTTTCCTGTCATCACAAAAATTCATACTTAAAATAATATTCAATCAAAAGAATAAATGTTGATCTTTATTTTGACATACTGTTTTAAACTACAACGTGCAAGATCAAGAGTTTTACGTTGCATGGAAAACGAGTAAAATCGGTGTGCGGTACCAGTCGATGGCAGAGCGCTGCTTCGGTTGCCGCTACCTATATAAGAGCTGTAGTATTATCACATCATATGCTGAGCCGCTATGTCTGGTTTAAACCATGTTCCAGGTCAGAGAAGCGCATTTGTCCGATACTGTTGTCGGGTTCATCGGCATGACGTTAACAGAAAATGAGTTCAATGTATATACAAATCTTTTTTTTTTACGTTCAAGCAACGTGTCTAAAGTATGCTAGAGGAAGCGCAGGTAACTTGAGCATGCTGGTAAAATGAGCACTAAGATTTTTAGACAACTAGTGAGGAACTGCGTTTGTGTTGTTATTATTATTATTTTTTTTTTTTTTTGGCGTGTCGCCGGAAGCAACTTCCTTTCCTCGTGTCATGGCTGAAACAGCAGGCTGAAAACTTGGCGATAACTATTTTAAACTCATTTTCCTCAGTTTTCACCCTCTGCGGGGTAAAAACTACGTCACACATTTCTTGTCACAGGAACTGTCTTTTTCTCATTTCTCACAAATTCATGCTCTGTTCAGACTAAAAACAACACTTCATATGTCTACCGTAGCATGGATTTCCCGCTAAAAACAATGGTTTCCATGAACTGAAAGTAGTGTAGTTCTCGTAATATTGTCATACCTTTTTTTTTTTTTGTATATTGAGCATGGTGCTCAAAATACATGCAAGGTGCTCACATTACCATCTAGCTGGTCAGTGATGTGGCTTGAAATATTAATCATTAACATCTTCTTACTTATTATACCCTTGCCCCCCCAAAAATTGAGAGGCCAGCTGCCCAACAGCCAGACACCTCATCGACAGGTCAGTCAGTCAGCCGCCCCCGACAGCAAGGCCAGGCATCGATGGGCCAGCCAACTGCCTCATCAACAGGCTGGCCACCTCATCAACAGGCGGGCGCCCAGCCACCTCATCAACAGGCCGGCCAGCCACCTCATCAACGGGTCAACCAGTGGAGCAGCCAGCTCAAGAGCCAGCTACAATGGTTCAAACGAGTGGGGAAGGTAGATGCTTCTTCAGATCAATAGCAATTGTAACAAATGCCCAGTTGCAAAGTGCCATGCCAGACCAAACGGGGTGCCCTGTGGCTCCAGTTTTAGAGGTCATCCAAACACTTGCTGCAGACAAACTGAGATCATCCTTGATCATTTTCATCACTGGCCAGATTGACACCTACTCAATCCTAAGTTCTGCTATCATAAATGCAGATTTACCACCTCATTTCCGTTGCAGAAACATGTTGGACAGACTCAAACTTGTTGCAAAAAATGACGCCTGCGTTGGGGAATTAGAGGTGGTAGCAACTGCTGAGATGTTTAGTTAAAACGATCATTGTGATCAATGAGGGAGGGGACATCATCGAGATCCATAATGACGTGTACAACAGGCAGATGGAGAAGACGATCTTGCTGAGTTTGTCCCTGGTGTAGGGGATGCTGGGCATTATGAAGCTGTAATTGTTGGTACAAGTCATGGTGAGACCAGGGAGGTTGAAGGAAGTCATATGATGCCACGCGGGTTGAAGGAAGTCCTGATGATGCCAGGGAGGTTGAAGGAAAATCCTGATGATGCCAGGTAGGTTGAAGGAAGTCATGATGATGCCAGGGAGGGTGAAGGAAGTCGTGTTGATGCAAAGGGAGGTTGAAGGAAGTCCTTATGATGCCAGGGAGGTTGAAGGAAGTCGTGATGATGCCAGGGAGGTTAAAGGAAGTCATGATGATGCCAGGGAGGTTGAAGGAAGTCATCTTGATGCCAGGAAGGTGATGCCAGGAAGGTTGAAGGAAGTCCTTATGATTGCCAGGAGGTTGAAGGAAGTCATCTTGATGCCAGGGAGGTTGAAGGAAGTCCTAATGATGCCAGGGAGTTAGAAGGAAGTCCTGATGATGCCAGGGAGGTTGAAGAAAGTCATGTTGATGCCAGGGAGGTTGAAGGAAGTCATGTTGATGCCAGGGAGGTTGAAGGAAGTCATGTTGATGCCAGGTTGAAGGGGAGGTTGAAGGAAGTCATGATGATGCCAGGGAGGTTGAAGGAAGTCATGTTGATGCCAGGCAGGTTGAAGGAATTCCTGATGATTCCAGGGAGGTTGAAGGAAGTCCTGATGATGCCAGTGAGGTTTGAAGGAAGTCACGTTGATGCCAGGGAGGTTGAAGGAAGTCATATTGATGCCAGGGAGGTTGATAGAAGTCATGATGATGCAAGTGAGGCTGATGGAAGTCACGTTGATGCCAGCGAGGTTGAAGGAAGTCCTGATGGTTCCAGGGAGGTTGAAGGAAGTCATGATGATGCCAGGGAGGTTGAAGGAAGTCATGTTGATGCCAGGGAGGTTGAAGGAAGTCATGTGGATGCCAGGGAGGTTGAAGGAAATCATGTTGATGCCAGGCAGGTTGAAGGAAGTCCTGATGATGCCAGTGAGGTTGAAGGAAGTCACGTTGATGCCAGGGAGGTTGAAGGAAGTCATGTTGATGCCAGGGAGGTTGACGGAAGTCATGATGATGCCAGGGAGGTTGATGCACCATTGAGACAACAATCTCACAGCCTGCAGCTCCAGCCCCAACAGTGTGGGCCAAAGAGATTATTCCACTCCCCAGAAAATCTCCAAAGACACAGAATAGCCTGATCACATGCATGCATTATGCAACCACTATTCATTATATAAATAAAATGATTGGGACACTAAATGCTATGAGGCTATCTAAGTCCCAAGTGAACTGAACTGAACTGAACTGAACTGGGGGAAAAAAACGAAAAAAAAAAAACACATTGATTCGAGCGCAATTACGGGCATTTTCATCGAGATAGTTGTTCAAAACATTTTCTTCTTCAAAACTTGAAGCGATCGTATTTGTCGGACGACCAGGTTGAACTTAATTACTTCCTTTTAACTTCCCTTAGCAAAACACGATCGTTCATATTTTCCTTGTTTTCTTCACCGTAACCACGAATGTGAAAAGTGAAAAAAAAATACAATAGCAAGTGGAAACTTAACCTTTTGATCACTAAAATTACTCATGTTGAAAATGTCATTTATACGTACGTTTTGTGAAAAATAAGTGAGTGAAACTCAATTTCCAGTCAAATGAGAATTTGTACCTCTTGCATACACATGTCAGCAGATTCGTTAAGATTTACGTCTTGATACTACACATTGCAGATCTATGTCAATATACCACATCATCATTTCTGCAAGGTGTGTTCTGATTCTTGCTAGGCTGACTTTGTTGCGAAATTTTTTTCAACATCTTGATGTTGGAAGTGACGGAAGTAAGCAAATCACACACATCATTCTCTATAGAAACTGTTTATTTCATCACGAAAGATTCATACTTAAAATAATAATCATTCAAAAGAGTAAATATTGATTTTTATTTTGACATATTGTTCAAATCATAACATGCAAGAACAAGAGCTTTAGGTTGCAAGAAAAACGAGCAAAATCGGTGTGCAGTACGAGTTGATGGCAGAGCACTGCTTCGACTGCAGCTTCATTGTATGCTGAGCTGCTATGTCTAGTTTTAAAAACCTGTTCCATGTCAGACAAATACATTTTTCGAATATTGTTGTCGGGGTTCATCTGCAGGACGCTTACAGAAAATGAGTTCAATGTAACAGAAGTCTTATTTACTACGTTCAAGCAACGTGTCCACCAGGGCAAGCGCAGGTAACTTCAGCATGCTGGTAAAATGAGCACCTCGATTTTTTTAGACAACCAGTGAGGAGCTGCGTTTTTTTTTTTTTTGTGTGTTTTTTTTTTTGGCGTCTCGCCTGAAGCAAATTCCTTTTTTTCATATCATGGCTGAAACAACAGGCTGAAAAACTTAGCAATAAGTGTTTTAAACTAATTTTCGTCATTTTTCACCCTCTGCTGGGTAAAAAAAACAACTACGTCACACATTTCTTGTGAGAGGGAACTGTCTTGTTCTATCTGAAACTGAAAGTAGCGTAGTTCTGGTAATCTGTTCATACCGTTTTTTATGTATTGAGCATGGTGCTCAAATTACATGCAAGGTGCACACATTACCATCTACCTGGTCAGTGATGTGGCTTGAAATGTTGGAATCATTAACATTCTTATTTATTATACCCTTGCCCCAACAAAATTGAGAGGCCAGCTGCCCAACAACCAGACACCTCATCGACAGGTCAGCCGGCAGCCAGCCGCCCGACAGCAAGGCCAGCCAGCCACCTCATCCATAATCCAGCCAAACTACCTCATCAAAAGGCCAGCCAGCCACCTCATCGACAGGCCAGCCCAAGAGGTTAGATCAAGAGAAGAGCGCACGCCGTCTCTCTCTTCCGCTAAGGCCACTGAAGCCAGTGGGCGGAGCTTATCCGCCATGTTGGATAACCCAAAACATCGATCTGGTGTTGAGGTTTTTGCGGTCTACTTAGCGTTGTATTTCCACACAGTCAAACGGAATTGGAATGCGATAAGAAACAGAAACGATCACATCAAAGTTACATCTCTCTCTCTCTCTCTCTCTCTCTCTCTCTCTCTCTCTCTCTCTCTCTCTCATTTTTTTAAATGATGTTGCGTCATTGACTGGAAACGTCCCGAGAGTTGCAGGAAATGCAGAAACAATCAGCGGCACGTCGCATCGCACGGACACACTAAGCACTGTGCACAGTTTGTGTACACAGCTTTGGAAAGGCTTGTAAACCGCACATATGCAAAAATCAGTATCATCATCTTTTATGTGAGGTATTTGTCTTATGAAGTATTAAATATCATCCTAACAAACTTCCGGATTTCCCTCAATCAATAAGATTCATTTCATTCATTCGATCATTCTCTCTCTCTCTCTCTCTCTCTCTCTCTGCCTTTGCTCATTTCAACGGAGTAGGGCCTAAATGTGTGTGGGTGGGGGGTGGGGGGGGGGGGGGGGGGGGGGGGGGGGCTGTCTTTTGTCTTATGATGTTAGTCACTGAGAGGTGAAGGAGTAGGGTTTTTTTCTGTTTGTACCGTTGTTTAGACGGCTAGATCTATGTAAACAAGCCCATTGCAAGCTTATTCTTTTCCCTCAACCCACGTTTCCCGTATGACGTTTCAGACGGATTTTTGCTAAGCCTGAGGTCAAAATCTCCCAGTCTGCATTTGGCAAACAGTCCGAGTTTCAATAAATGCATAGCAAATCCTAACGAAAGTTTACTGATAACAATGGTGAAATTTTGCAACTCTCTCTCTCTCTCTCTCTCTCTCTCTCTCTCTCTCTCTCTCTCTCTCTCTCTCTCTCTCTCTCTCTCTCTCTCTCTCTCTCTCTCAACAGCTCGAATATATGAAATATTGCTGGCTGAGCAATACAAACAAACAAAAACAACAACAAGAAGTCATCATTTGACACAATTACTCACCAGTTGAAGTTATTGGCCAGAAAATAAAACCAGCTTGTTGGAAAACTTGTCTGCTTTTACATTTCAGGTTTTGTTTCAGATCTAAAGTGTATTTCCTGCCAGCATAATAGTATCTCACTTGCAAATATGTTTCCACAGTAGCTTTCATAAGAAGCACAACATGATTATTCAAGGGATTCTGATCAAACATATGAGACTGCATAGACGTGAACAGTTCTTTTCCAACCAATGTTTCCAGTATGGCATGCACAAGTTTGCGACACTGTACGTTTGAAATAGATCTTGAGTCTTGGTTGAAAGACACTGA
This sequence comes from Conus betulinus, assembly GCA_016801955.1. Classification (NCBI taxonomy): domain Eukaryota; kingdom Metazoa; phylum Mollusca; class Gastropoda; order Neogastropoda; family Conidae; genus Conus; species Conus betulinus. The sequence goes on from JADBJO010024265.1 coordinate 21,004, forward strand.
AACAAATCGCCTGAAGAACATTTCTACTGCAATGCATATGATGATGACGTCGGAGGAAGGTGTAACAAAGTGCACCTCTGGTTTTTCTCATTGATTAAAGAATGCATAGAGCTCTTGCTCTTCGTTGTGTCCACCTCAATCAGTGCACCAATACAAGTTTCACAATGAACACAGTCTTTTTCAGTTTGTACACAACAAAGCCTGCAATGTAAGCAACAATTTTCTGCGAGCACTGTGATAACTGAGAGCTGAAGGAGAAACATAACAATGGTCAGTGCAGTCATCATCCACCATCATGGTCTTCTGGTGAGAAATGTTTATGGCCCTTGCTGACGGAACACTCTCAGTTTCATTGCTAATGTAACTCTTTCTACTTGAAACATTTAATACAGGAACACATTGCAATGGCAGACAGTTACCCCGCAGGACTTCTTGAATTTCATTATGCATTAACAACTTTTTGTAGGCCCCAGAAAACTGTTTACAACTTGGATTGTTGTTTGCAGCCAAACATGCTTCTGATTTTACCAAAGAACAACTCGATGTGATCCTGGCTAAATTTATAACTCAGCAACAATGTAACGTTGCCCTTCTGAATTAACGTTGAGTACAGTGCAGTTAAGCTGTTGATGCACAAAAGAAAGCCAATAAATCCTGTTTTTCTGTTACTTATTGTCATGGGTTTACCGTTTTTGCTTTCTGTCAAAGACAAAATATAATCTTTGGCTTTTGACAAAAAATCCAGTACTTTTTCAATATTTTTTTCTCACTGAGAGGCGTCTTCCAGTTACATGCTTTTAAATTTCTGGAGTTCAAGATGTCAAAAAGAGCGTTGAAAATTTTTATAAAAATTTATTGTCTCTTCACACCCTTCAAACTCTTCAAATCCTTCTTTCAGGCAAAAGGACAGGGATGTTGCAACAGATTCACTGAGAGTCTGTGCCGCAAGCTTCACATTCATTTTCTTTTTTTGCCATTGAATATGGGCAGACCTCAATTTATTGCCAGTATGTAAGCCTTCGGCTTCTTGAAGCTTTTCCAAAGAAACAACATACTGCCAATTTACAACACGTGAACCTGCCCACAAAGAACTTTTTGAACCCAACGTGTTTCGGACAAGTTTTAATATGTGACATGCATCAAGAAAAACACACACAGGCTCATTTGTCACGGGATGAGAAAAAGAACTGATAATTGTTCCATCACTGTTCACACAAACACCCAAAAGCCTTAACATTGCCAAGTTTGCAGCCTGACCATCATGAGTGACAGCCACGACTGTAACACCAATGTCGTTAAGTCTGGTCAAACATTGTAACAACAACTTTTTCCTCTCTTCGCCATTTAAGCCGTCGATGATGAAAAAATACGCAACAGGTAGCTTCCAGTTGCTGTTCAGACTTGTCAGCATAAAAAACTAATGCTTCTTTGGCCAAAGGCAGAGTGTCATCGTCTAATTGAGTACCAATGTCAATATGCCCATAATATTGATTACCGTCAAAATCCACTTGCTGTCTTAAGGCCATTTCATCAAATGACAGGCAACAGACTACATTTTTCCCCTTCTTCTTCTCTTCTTGTACCAGAGTTGTCAGGGCTGCAAATGAGTTTTCAGTAAATCCAGGCTTACCATCCACAGCGCTAAACCACTTGGCAAGTGTGGATGGGTGAGGAAGGCAAGTATCAAATACTTTTCTGATATAGTTGTATGCCTTGGGCGAATAAAAGTGAAGAGTGAGCGCAAAGCTTCTTACTTCAGGAGTGTATTTTCTTTTAATGTTTTATCATCATGTTTCTTAAGTTGACGTTTCAGTAAATCTGACACTCCACTGGCACAGGTTTCTAAAACATCCACACTGGTGGCACTCATCAGTTGATGCTTCCTGAGCTCATCTAGCACAGATTTTAGTTCAGCATTTTTCTTTGTCAATCGCCTCCTTGACTGCAGCAAAACTTTGATTTTTTTCCTGGAAGAAGCTAGTTTTCCTTCAGTCTCCTCCAGCTTCCTTTTCAGTGTACCTTTGTCAGGAGATGTTAGGGATGCAGGAACAGAATCAGAGTGGGCACAACAACAACAGGTGGTTCTTCAGGTAGTTCCGGTTTATTCTGGAGGTTTTGTCCTGTTGCTGGGGGGTTTTTCGTTTCTTTCTCTTGCATTGCAAGTATGTAGGGAAGGCAGGAAAAATAGATGGAACTGCACCATCACGTAGCCGGACACAAGCAATTGCTGTCCTATCTACCACACTTTCTTCGAAATGCTCGGAGCAGAGCACTGCTGATGTAGACGGCACATAATCTTTACGTCGCAGTGCAGCAATCCACCGTTGCCGAATATTTCACTAAGACAGAGACTTAGACATTTTATTATGCAGGGATATTAAAGATTTAATTTAATTTGACCTAGTGTTCCATGAGAGAGAACGAGAGAGAGTGAGAGAGTGAAAGAGAGAGAGAGAGAGAGAGCAAGGAAGAGAGAGAGAGAGAGAGAGAGGAGAGAGAGAGAGAGAGAGAGAGAGAGAGAGAGAGAGAGAGAGAGAGAGAGAGAGAGAATGAGAGACTCGTTTCAATTACTATCGCGTATCACTATGTATTCATAGTACTAAATTAATAGTAAAAGTTTTACCCTATTCCAACTCGCAAAGCTCCCCCAACATGTAGGCACACACACACACACACACACACACACACACACACACACACACACACACACACACACACACACACACACACACACACACACACACACACACACACACACACACACACACACACACAGAGGGGGCCCTTGCACCGGCTCTGGTGCTGCAGCCAAAGATGGGCTGGCCTTTGGGAACCTTCTTCAACGCGGCCAGCCGTCACATCCCTTTGGCTGAGAGAGTGGGGATGTACCGTGGGCAAGGCTCCTCCACTATAATCAAACTTTCGCCCATCCTGCCAGAATAGCATCTGCCCCCCTCTGCTATCTGGCCGTCATAGTCGAAAAACAACTGACTGACTGGCATCGCGCATCACTACTAAGGCCTAGATCTACGTGCGGTACATTCTTGACACAAGTCGCAGCGTCAGCACAGGCTCCATGTCTCACTCTGTGTCACAGTTGACCGACACCTTATTGCCCTACGACTCTGACCTGGACCTGACCTGACCAAACGGGCCTCTGTGTGTGCCAAACAGTCGTAGCACTAACCCCATAATCATAATGAAAGACTCTCTAGCCTAGTCAGGAAAGCATTATAAGTCTACCTCAATACCAAATTTCTTCTTCTCTCTGTATTCTAGAATGATTCCAAACCTTAAATGCTTTCGTGCAACCCGGCCCAGATGAACACTCCCGACACCGCTGATCTGACAGTTAGATCTAATCGATTGATATTTACATTCACTCATGATCAGCAACAATGGCAACATTACTTACCTGTAAAAAGTTATGCCTCGTTTCCTATCACGATCAGGTCTGTTCGTGCACCCGAAAGCACAGCAGCTAGGCATCTTCGCGGCTTTGTTTGGGTTAACCAAAATGGCGCCTGTAGAAATGTTTGGCTTCCACCACATCAACGGGCTAACCAGTGGAGCAGCCAGCTCTCAAGAGCCAGCTACAATAGTTCAAACGAGTGGGGATGGTAGATGCTTCTTCAGATCAATAGCAATTGTAACAAATGCCCAGTTGCAAAGTGCCGTGCCAGACCAAACGGGGTGCCCTGCGGCTCCAGTTTTAGAGGTCATCCAAACACTTGCTGCAGACAAACTGAGATCATCCTTGATCATTTTCATCACTAGCCAGATTGACACCTACTCAAACCTAAGTTCTGCTGTCATAAATGCAGATTTACCACCCCATTAGTTAGAAGTGACGGAAATATGTAGATCACACACATCATTCTCTGTTAACTGTTTATTTCATCACGAAAGACTCATACTTAAAATAATATTCATTCAAAAGAATAAAATATTGATTTTTATTTTGACATATTGTTCAAATCACAACATGCAAGAACAAGAGCTTTAGGTTGCAAGAAAAACGAGCAAAATCGGTGTACAGTACCAGTTGATGACAGAGCGTTGCTTCCACTGCAGACCACATTGTATGCTGAGCTGCTATGTCTAGTTTAAAAACCTGTTCCATGTCAGACGAATACATTTTTCGAACATTGTTGTCGGGTTCATCTGCATGACGCTTACAGAAAATGAGTTCAATGTAACAGAAGTCCGTTATTTACGTTCAAGCAACGTGTCCACCAGGGCAAGCGCAGATAACTTGAGCATGCTGCTAAAATGAGCACTAAGATTTTTTTTGACACAACCAGTGAGGAGCTTCGTTTTTTTTTTCTTGGCATCTCGTGTGAAGCAACTTCCTTTTTTCATATCATAGCTGAAACAGCAGGCAGGCGTAGTCTGGAA
>JADBJO010024266.1:0-7500 GCA_016801955.1 Conus betulinus
GAGAGAGTCAGAATCTCTCAGCCAATCACGTTTCAGTTTCTGGTTGTGACGTTTCATTCTAGCCCCGCCCACTTCACGGGGCCCTTTCAGGGATCTGGCCAGGCGTGAAAGAAAAGTGCTGCCGTGGTACAAAGCGTATGGGTGTCTGCCGGGGCCCTTTCAGGGATCTGGCTAGGCGCGAAAGAAAAGTGCTACCGTGACACAAAGTGTGTGGGTGTCTGCCGTCCTTCCAACAGCTTGGAGAAACTGCGGTACTCTTTTCAAGGTCTGACAAGTCTGTATAAATTGACTTTGGTTTGTCAACGATCGTAAATTTGGTGACCCCTTCCAAATGATGAAAAACGATTTTGTGGCTATTGCAAAGCGAAGACAGTTTTCAGCATGGATTCAGAGACTAGCGTTGGAAACGCTGGGTTGCTGGGAGCTCTTTAGGAAATAAGACTCCATCAGCACTGAGCCGCATGATGAGTGAACCCACTTATACTGATCAAAGCGGACAGCCTCTACTCTGAAATAAAGGTAAGTTTACACACGACGTAACAGGCGCTGGTATTTAGTGTAACTTGCAAGCAGTCTTTGGTATGTATTGAGCTCGGAAATTTACCCGAGGAGGCTACAAAACTTTCCAAAAGGTTTGTACATGTTGTGCCCTGTTTGGAGTACGAATCGTGAATCAACGCAATGCTAAACAGTCAAGAGAAATTTGCAACAGTTCGTTGCATAATAACTATAGGCATACTGTTGTCCATTTTAAGGCATGTGAAACTTTAGCCATGGTGGGGATGTTAGTCATTACGCTAAACTTATCGCCCCTAGATTAAAATGGGAAAATGGACTTACACACACGCGCGCGCGCGTACACACACACACACACACACACACACACACACACACACACGCAAAGGTGAAGAACACGCTGTATCAGGAAATCTACTCTGGGAAGTGGACGGCGCAAGTCCATCCTGGACAGCATCTAAAGCCTCCCTGTCTGCCCTCAGGATTGCAACAGAAAGCTGACATGTCAATGAAAGAGCCCCAAAAGACAGTGGATGACAACGGAGAAAAACAAAGAAAAACACCTCACTAGAAGGATAGAAAGGAACAAGCTCCAGAAGGCAGGAATGCAGGTTATGTAAAAGTGCAGGGAAAAGTGGCACAAACTGAAGACAAGTCAGTGAACCGGAGCGTAAAGATAGGGAAGGGATAGGGAGAGTAGGGAAACGTTAGCCAAGGAGGGGAAATGGGGACAGAGATGGGAAAAAAGCAGGGGGGAAAGGTCGAGAACATTCGAAAGACAGGAAGGGGGGGGGGGGGGGGGGGGGGGTGGGGAGTAGGAAAAAGCATTGAAGGTATGGTGTTGTAAAGTAGAGAAAAATATGGACAGGTAGGGAAAGTTGGAAAAAGACAACAAAAAAAAAAAAAAAAAGGACATGGAAAAACATGTAAAAGGTGGGGTGAAATATGGAAAAGGTGGGGTGAAATATGGAAAAGAAATGGGGGTGAAATATGGAAAAGGAGGGTGAAATATGGAAAAGTAGGAAAAGGGAGGGACGAATGGATAAGGGTTGGGGGGGTAAAGGTTAAATAGAAATGGTAGGGAAAGATCGGAAGTAGGAAAAAGTGAAAAAAAAAAAAAAAAACAGGAATAAGCAGGGAAAGAAAAAGTATAGGGATATGTAGGACATGGTATGGATCAGTAGGAAGTAGAGAAAAAGAATATGTAGGATTGTTAGGAAGAAATGGAGAAAGCTAGACAAAAGGTACTTAAGGTAAAGAAGGGAGAAATCGAGATCCGTAGAAAAAGGCAGGGAAATAGGGATGAGTAGGAAAAAGGGAGGGAGGGGGAAAGAGGAATAAGAGGGAAAAAGGGAGGAGGAAAGAGGGATAAAGAGAGGAAAAAGGGAGGAAAGAGGGATAAGTAGGAAAAGGGAGGGGGGATGAGGAATAAGAGGGAAAAGGGAGGAGGAAAAGGGATAAGAGGGAAAAGGGAGGAGGGAAAAGGGATAAGAGGGAAAAGGGAGGAGGGGAGGAAAAGAGGGAAAAGGGAGAAGGAAAGAGGGATAAAAGGGAAGGTGAGGAGGAAAGAGGGCCAAAGGGGGGAGGAATGAGGGATACGAGGGGGGGAAAAGGAGGGTAGAAAGAGGAATAACAGGGGGAAAAGGGAGAAGGAAAGAGGGATAAGTAGAAAAAGGGGGGGGGGGAGAGGGGAAAAGAGAGAAGGAAAGAGGGAGGGAGAGGAAAGGGAAAAGGGAGGAGGAGGAAAGAGGGACAAAGGGAGGAGGAGGAAAGAGGAATAAGAGGGAAAAGGAGGAAAGAAAAAGGGATAACAGGGAAAAGGGAGGAGGAGGAAAGAGGGATTGGAGGGAAAAGGAAGGAGGAGGAAGAGGGATAAGAGGGAAAGGGGGAAAAGGGAGGAGGAAAGAGATATGAGGGGGAAAAAGGAGGAGGAAAGGGAAAGGAATAAGGGGGGGGAAAGGGAGGACAGAGATATAAGAGGGAAAAAGGGAGGAGGAAAGAGGGATAAGAGGGAAAAGGAGGAGGAAAAGAGGGATAAGAGGGGAAATGGTGAGGGAAAGAGAGATAAGAGGGAAAAAGGGGGGGGGGGGGGGAGTGAAAGAGAGAGATAAGAGGGAAAAGGGGAAGAGAGATAAGAGGGGGAAAAAGGGAGAGGGGAAAGAGGGATAAGAGGGGAAAAGGGAGGAGGGAAGAGGGATAAGAGGGAAAAGGGAGGAGGGAAAGAGGGATAAGAGGGAAAAGGGGGAGGAGGAAAGAGGGATAAGAGGGGGAAAGGGAGGAGGACAGAGGGATAAGAGGGAAAAGGGAGGAGGACAGAGGGATAAGAGGGAAAAGGGAGGGGGGAAAGAGGGATAAGAGGGAAAAAAAGGGAGGAGGGAAGAGGGATAAGAGGGAAAAGGGAGGAGGACAGAGGGATAAGAGGGAAAAGGGAGGAGGGAAAGGAGGGATAAGAGGGAAAAGGGAGGAGGGACAGAGAGATAAGAGGGAAAAGGGAGGAGGGAAGAGGGATAAGAGGGAAAAGGGAGGAGGGAAGAGGGATAGAGAGGGAAAAGGGAGGAGGGAGGAGGGAGAGGGAAGAGGGAAAAAGGGAGGAGGAAGAGGAGGGATAAGAGGGAAAAGGGGAGGAGGACAGAGAGATAAGAGGGAAAAGGGAGGAGGGAAGAGGGATAAGAGGGAAAAGGGAGGAGGACAGAGAGGACAAGAGGGAAAAAGGGAGGAGGACAGAGAGATAAGAGGGAAAAAGGGAGGAGGGGAAGAGAGATAAGAGGGAAAAGGGAGGAGGACAGAGGGATAAGAGGGGAAAAAGGGAGGAGGACAGAGAGATAAGAGGGAAAAGGGAGGAGGGAAGAGGGATAAGAGGGGGAAAAGGGAGGAGGACATAGGGATAAGAGGGAAAAGGGAGGAGGACAGAGGGATAAGAGGGAAAAGGGAAGAGGGATAAGAGGGGGAAAAGGGGGAGGGAGGGAAGGGGGAAAAGGGAGGAGGGAAGAGGGGGATGAGAGGGAAAAAGGGGAGAGGGAGGGAAAGAGGGATAAGAGGGAAAGGGAAGAGGGATAAAGAGGGAAAGGGGAAAAAGGGGGAGAGGGAAGAGGGAAGAGGGGAAAAAGGGAGGAGAGGGAAGAGGGATAAGAGGGAAAAGGAGGGGAGGACAGAGGGATAAGGGGGGGAAAGGGAGGAGGACAGAGGGATATAAGAGGGGAAAGGAGGGAGGAAAGAAGGATAAGAGGGGAAAGGGAGGGAGAAAGGAGGAAAAGGAGCGAGGAGGAGGAAGAGAGGTAAGAGGGAAAAGGGAGGAGGGAAGAGAGATAAGGGGGAAGAAGGGAGGAGGAGAGGAAAGAGAGATAAGAGGGAAAGGGGGAGGAGGGAAGAGAGATAAGAGGGAAGAAGAAGGGGAGGAGGAGGAAAGAGAGATAAGAGGGAAAGGGGGAGGGGAAAAGAGAGATAAGAGGGGAAGAAGGGAGGAGGAGGAAAGAAAGATAAGAGGGAAAAGGAGGAGGAAAGACGAGAGATAAAGGGGGAAAAAGGGAGGAGGAAAAAGGGGAAACGAGATAAAAAGGAGGGAAAGGAGGGATAAGAGGGAAAAAGGAGGAGGGGAAAGAGGGATAAGAGGGAAAAGGGAGGGAAAAAAAAAGGATGAAAGAGGGGGAAAGGGGGGAGGGGGAGGAAAAAAGGGATAAGAGGGAAAAGGGAGGAGGAGGAAAGAAGGATAAGAGGGAAAAGGAGGAGGAAAGAGGGATAAGAGGGGAAAAAGGAGGAGGAAAGAGGGATAAAAGGGAAAAGGGAGGGAAAAAGAGGATGAAAGAGGGGAGGGGAAAAGGGAGGAGGTAAGAGGGATAAGTGGAAAAAGGAGGGAGGAATGAGAGATATGAGGTAAAAAAGGGAAGAGAAAAGAGGGAGAAGAGGGAAAAAAGAGGAAGAAAGAGGGACAAGAGGGGAAGGGAGGAGGGGACAAGAAGGAAAAGGGAGGAGGAGGAATGAGGGATAAGAGGGAAAAGGAGGAGGAAAGAGGGGAAAAGGGAGGAGGAAAGAGGGATTAGAGGGAAAAGGTGACGTAACCAAGGGTCAAATTTGAGAAGGCATGGAAAAAAGAGCGATGACTAGGAAAAAGGTCAGAGAAAGTCGTTAAAAAAAAAAAAAAAAAAAAAAAAACCAGCAGGGAGGGAAAGGCGTAGAGACGGTGTGGACTGGAGGGCAACATGGGGCAAAGCACGGGACGATTCATTTTCTTTGAAAGGCCAAGGTACAGACAGGTAGGAAAAATATCGTGGAAAGCCTGGAAACATTGGAAAAGGCATGGAAAGCGCGGAAACAGGTTGTGCACGTATAAAGTGGCTGACAAGTATGGAAATGGAGGGACAGCAGGCACAAGAGGGACGGGGCAAAGTGGTGATGGAAACAGCAGGTCAGGGAATAACGGCACTGGAGAGCAGAAAAGGAGGAGAAGATAACAGAATACTGTCCATACCACAACAAACTGGACATGAAAAAAACAAGAGTGACGACAAGTTAGCAAATGACAGGCAATAGTGGAAAAGAGAAGGAAAAGATAATAAACGACACAGGAAAAGATATGAAAATGTAGGACGAAATGATAAGGCAGAAGAAGAAAAAAACAACCGGAAAAAAGTAGGGGAAGTATGAAGAGATAGGACAAGAGCATAACCATGGTAAGAAAAAGGTAGAAGTATTAGATAATGTCGAAACGATAACGGGGGGGGAGGGGGGGGGGGGAGCAAAATGTAGGAGAAGATTAGAGAAACAGTAAGAACATGTGGGAAAAACGGCATGAAAAGTTAAAAAAAAACACACACACACACAAAAAAACACCAACAAACAAACAAAAACAGCTAGGACAAGATGAGAAACAAACATTGTAAGAAAAAGGACGGAGAAGTTAGGACATCACGGAGGTAGCTGAACAGAGCTCAGCCCAGTTTTATACTGGCTGCATGGAGGGGCAAAGGCAGTCAAGGTCTGAAAAAGAAATCAAAATGCGGGGAAAGGGAAGGCAAAGATAGAAAAGAGAGAAAGGCAGGATAGCAGTCACTGGCCGAAGAGACCGCCGCCACATTTCGCAGTGACTGTTCGGGTGGAAAGGAAGTATGGCGAGGCGCAGCTGGCAAGAAGTAGACCTACTGCTGCTCTCACGAACCCCAGAATGTGCCTTCTGTGTATTGTGGGTCCTCACTGTGCCTTCTGTGTATTGTGGGTCCTCACTGTGCCTTCTGTGTATTGTGGGTCCTCACTGTGCCTTCTGTGGTATTGTGGGTCCTCACTGTGCCTTCTGTGTATTGTGGGTCCTCACTGTGCCTTCTGCGTATTGTGGGTCCTCACTGTGCCTTCTGTGTATTGTGGGTCATCACTGTGCCTTCTGTGTATTGTGGGTCCTCAGACCAGACTGTGTCTTCTGTGTGTATTGTGGGTCATCACTGTGCCTTCTGTGTATTGTGGGTCCTCAGACCAGACTGTGCCTTCTGTGTATTGTGGGTCCTCACTGTGTCTTCTGTGTATTGTGGGTCCTCAGACCAGACTGTGCCTTCTGTGTATTGTGGGTCCTCACTGTGCCTTCTGTGTATTGTGGGTCCTCACTGTGCCTTCTGTGTATTGTGGGTCCTCACTGTGCCTTCTGTGTATTGTGGGTCCTCACTGTGCCTTCTGTGTATTGTGGGTCCTCACTGTGCCTTCTGTATATTGTGGGTCCTCACTGTGCCTTCTGTGTGTATTGTGGGTCCTCACTGTGTCTTCTGTGTATTGTGGGTCCTCACTGTGCCTTCTGTGTATTGTGGGTCTCACTGTGCCTTCTGTGTATTGTGGGTCCTCACTGTGCCTTCTGTGTATTGTGGGTCCTCACTGTGCCTTCTGTGTATTGTGGGTCCTCACTGTGCCTTCTGTGGTATTATGGGTCCTCACTGTGCTTCTGCGTATTGTGGGTCATCACTGTGCCTTTTGTGTATTGTGGGTCTTCAGCGTATACACTTTTGCATGTGTCCTGGTTTCTTTTGAGTTGCCCCATGTTTTAAGCATGCTCTTCTCTACATGTCTGGAATATGTTCTCCAGTGTCTTTGTTCCATTGGGTGTGATGTAATCAGAAGAAATAGAAAGTGGGCCTAAGACGAGGATTGGGGGAGGGGGGGGGCGGGGGTGGGGGGGGTGGGGGTGGGGTTGGAATGGACCAGAAGGGCAGAGTTTCTATATGTAGGGATATAGAAACAGGCCACAAAGTTTCTCTTTTTTTTTTTTCTTTCTTTCTTCTTTCTTTTTTGTTTTTTCCTAACTTCAGTAAGAAGATGGCTGTCAGGTCAACTGAAGAATTATCGAAATAAAATCTTTCGTCCTTGTTCAAGTATAAAGAAATAGAGAATGGTCAAAGATTTTCAAAGATTTTAATCCTGTGACCCCTTTTGGGGCATGGAATTTTATCATTCGTGCATGAAACAGGATACATTCCTAGTTCTCCGTATATCAATTCTTTTTTTGGTAGAACGATTTAAATGAAAAAGATGCTTAAAGAATTTAAGCTGAAAACTTTCGATTAGATTTAAATCACTATATCCCCAAATTTCACTGTCATATAAAAGCACAGGCAGTACCATTGACTGGTACAAGTCCAGTACAATGTTTATGGGCAAATCTTGAAATCTTGCTATCTTTAATAAAGAAAACTGCACATTGCGCTTGGTCATACAAATACTTCTTACATTTTATAAAAAAAAAAAAAAAGATACCTGTTCTGCTAAAGATTATATCTGAATATTTGAATATTTTTATACACTGGTTTTTTAATTTTAGTTTTTTTTTCTTGGGCTATTGACTACACCCTTTGGTTTTGCTACATTAACATTAAGCGTCCATTAAAGACTACACCCTTTGTTTTTGCTACATTAACATTAAGCTTCACACACACACACACACACACACACACACACACACACACACACACACACACACACACACACACACACACATTCATTCATTCATTCACT
>JADBJO010024266.1:12500-17500 GCA_016801955.1 Conus betulinus
CTTGAATCCAGACACACTGCTACCTCCCACCCTTCCACCCCCCCCCCCGTCCCCCTAGCCCCTTCCCACTCCCCCACCTGATTTATAGGCTTCAGGGATGACGGAGGGTGGACAAGGCCGAGTCAGAAGTGACAGGAAGGGAGGGGTGCCTGGGGGGGGGGGGGGGGGTCCCCTGGGTTTGTGTTCTTATGGGCCCACGCTGCTCTCCACGCTCCCTGCTCCTGTCAGGTCGACAGGATTCCCTGAGGGTTGTGCGTTCAAACACGTCGACAGTATTCCCCGAGGGTTGTGTGTTCAAACATGGCGACAGTATTCCCTGAGGGTTGTGTGTTCAAACATGGCGACAGTATTCCCTGAGGGTTGTGTGTTCAAACACGTCGACAGTATTCCCCCAGGGTTGTGTTCAAACATGGCGACAGTATTCCCCGAGGGTTGTGTGTTCAAACCTGTCGACAGTGTTCCCTGAGGGCTGTGTGTTCAAACATGTCGACAGTATTCCCCCAGGGTTGTGTGTTCAAACCTGTCGACAGTATTCCCTGAGGGTTGTGCGTTCAAACATGTCAACAGTATCCCCCGAGGGTTGTGCGTTCCAGCATGTCGACAGTATTCCCTGAGGTTTGTGTGTTTAGACATGTCAACAATATTCCCCCAGGTTTTTGTGTTCAAATATGTCACAGTATTCTCCATGGTCTATGTTTCACCAGGTGGACAGTATTCCCCAAGGTCTATGTTTCACCAGGTGGACAGTATTCCCCAAGGTCTATGTTTCACCAGGTGGACAGTATTCCCCAAGGTCTATTTCCACCAGGTCGACAGTATTCCCCAAGTCTATGTTCCACCAGGTCGACAGTATTCCCAAAGGTCTTTGTTTTCACCAGGTCGACAGTATTCCCAAAGGTCTTTGTTTCACCAGGTCGACAGTATTCTCCAAGATCTATGTTCCACCAGGTCGACAGCATTCCCCAAGGTCTATGTTCCACCAGGTCAACAGTATTCCCCAAGGTCTATGTTCCACCAGGTCGGCAGTATTCCCCAAGGTCTATGTTCCACCAGGTCGACAGTATTCCCAAAGGTCTTTGTTTCACCAGGTCGACAGCATTCCCAAGGTCTATGTTCCACCAGGTCAACAGTATTCCCCAAGGTCTATGTTCCACCAGGTCGACAGCATTCCCCAAGGTCTATGTTCCACCAGGTCAACAGTATTCCCCAAGGTCTATGTTCCACCAGGTTGGCAGTATTCCCCAAGGTCTATGTTCCACCAGGTCGACAGTATTCTCCAAGATCTATGTTTCAGCAGGTCGACCGTCTTCTGCGAGGCCTGTATTTCAACATGTTTGCTGTATTCCCTGAGATCTGTTTTCCACCAGGTTGATAATATTCCCCGAGATCTACTTTAAACATGTCGACGGTATTCCCCAATGTCCGTGTTTTGACATGTCGAGTGCATTCCCCAAGGTCTTGTGATACACCAGGTTGACAATATTTCCCAAAGTCTATGTTGTTCTAAGGCGACAAACAGATACTGTTTTCCCATGGTACTGTTTTCCCATGGTACTGTTTTCCCATGGTACTGTTCTTCCGAGTCTGCAATAGTCCCACAGGTCCATGTAGTGTCTGTGTTTCACAGGTCGACAGTATTCCTCAACGTGTGCCTCAGAGGTTGACAATATTCCCCAGGGTGAACGTTAAGCCAGGTCTGCTACATTTCAAAGCTCTTTGTCCTGCCCTGTGCCCGCACCCCCTACCCCCCCCCCCCCCCCCCCCCCCCGCCCCTCTCCCTTACCCCCTCTCTCTCTCTCTCTCTTTCTCTCTCTCTCTCTTTCTCACTCTCTCTCAACCCCCTCTACAGTCCCCTAAGATGATGATCAGTAATGTGTTCTCCTTTGTCGTTTCATGCTCTCGCACGCACTTAGTGTTAGATGCAAATGCCTTCTTAGAAGCTTGACAATAATTGCCTCTTGACTATGCTTGATGAGCATGCTTGTGTCTGTACGTGTCTGCGAGTGCATGCGAGGGCGGGCGACCGTGTGTGTGTGTGTGTGTGTGTGTGCTCTCAGTGTCTTGCTCCCATTTGAATTTCCATCACACTATTCGTTGACCAATGTACATATCAGAAGCACTGACTTAACGACAATGCCGATCTTTCACAGCCTCTCGGCGTCGAAGGTCATTGTGGTTTTCCGTCAGTCTAAGAACTGAAAGTGCGTAGCAGTCGCAGAAAGACTACCACTTTCAACCGAAATAAGACTGGAAGAAGACCGTGACCTTTCCCCGACCTGTGAGATCGTTATACGACCTCCACGAGCGATGTAAGAGTTGTCTCCAGCACATGCGATCTCCGGGACGACTCGACGACAATCTTGCGATAACACGTGCAATGTTGGCATCTCTCTGACGTGCGGTTTGGAAAGTCCTTGACTCGCTACCGGTCACTGTCACTGAGCAAGGTCATTGGCTGATTGCTGGGCATGTACGATAACAAGTCTTCGGCACGCCGAATGAAAAAGTATCACGATGGAAAGCCGCGAGTGAAAGGACTTGTTTACGAACTTGTAGTGTTTTGGCAACATTCAAAATGTGTAGCCATCATCCAATCGTGAACCGCTCCTTGCCGAAGTGTGACTGACGATTAATATTTTGTAACGTACATAGTTGCATCTACATATATATTTGTAAATTAGAAGAAATGAATTGATAAATGAACGAATGAATAAATACATAAGCTTTTGGTCTGCCATTGGGAGGGTTGACTGACATACTCAGCTTCGTGGGGTTGTGTCGTCAGCTGGTGGTGTTGGGGGGGGGGTGTTTGTATGGACCCTCTCCCTCCCTCCCCATCCTTCCTGTGCCTTTCAGTATCCAATGGATGTGTTGAAGTCAGCCAGATGGGCAGGTGGCTGCTCTTGTTTACTCAAAGTCGTCCGAATGAGACTAATTTCATGCTGTGGTCATTCTAGAAAATCACATGAATAAACTTAACAACTGTCTGACTGCTGTACTAACTTACCGACTGAATGTATTCCTGGCTGACCGATTGACTGAAAGATGACGGAAAGGGTGAATGGATGAATATAATGAAAGAGGCATTTACCTGGCTGTGAAGATGGTAAATGGATCAATACAGGGACAGAGGTATTTACCTCTGTATAAAGATGGTAAATGGATGAGTATAGTGACGGAGATATTTACCTATATATGAAGATGGTAAATGGATGAGTAAAGTGACAGAGGTATCCATCTGGATATAAAGAGGGGTTGGTACGTCAATGACAGAGACAGAACCCAAGGAGCCGACGACTTGAACAAGCTGATGACACCAAGTAACCTCCTCCTCCTCTACCTCTTCTCTCTGAAGTCTGTGAAGAATCACTGGGGCACCTCCATCAGGAACGTGTCATCGGGGTCCTCTCCTTCTGTCGGCGGTGTGCCAAGCCCATGCCAATGTTGTCCCTGTCCGTTCTGCAGTGCTGATACTGTCCATTCTGCAGTGCTGTCAGTGTCCATTCTGCAATGCTGTCACTGTCCATTCTGCAATGCTGTCCATTCTGCAATGCTGTCACTGTCAATCTGGATTGCTGTCACTGTCCATTCTGCAGTGCTGTCACTGTCCATTCTGCAGTGCTGTCAGTGTCTATTCTGCAGTGCTGGCACTGTCCATTCTTTAGTGCTGGCACTGTCCATTCTGCAGTGCTGGCACTGTCCATTCTGCAATACTGGCACTGTCCATTCTGCAGTGCTGTCAGTGTCTATTCTGCAGTGCTGTCACTGTCCGTTCTGCAATGCTGTCACTGTCCATTCTGCAATGCTGCCACTGTCCGTTCTGCAGTGCTGTCAGTGTCTATTCTGCAGTGCTGTCACTGTCCATTCTGCAATGCTGCCACTGTCCATTCTGCAGTGCTGTCAGTGTCCATTCTGCAATGCTGTCACTGTCCATTCTGCAGTGCTGTCACTGTCTATTCTGCAGTGCTGGCACTGTCCATTCTGCAGTGCTGGCACTGTCCATTCTGCAGTGCTGGCACTGTCCATTCTGCAGTGCTGGCACTGTCCATTCTGCAATGCTGGCACTGTCCATTCTGCAGTGCTGGCACTGTCCATTCTGCAGTGCTGGCACTGTCCATTCTGCAATGCTGGCACTGTCCATTCTGCAGTGCTGTCACTGTCCATTCTGCAGTGCTGTCAGTGTCCATTCTGCAGTGCTGTCAGTGTCCATTCTGCAGTGCTGTCACTGTCTATTCTGCAATACTGTCACTGTCCGTTCTGCAGCGCTGTCACTGTCTATTCTGCAATACTGTCACTGTCCGTTCTGCAGTGCTGTCACTGTCCATTCTGCAATGCTGTCACTGTCCATTCTGCAGTGCTGTCAGTGTCTATTCTGCAGTGCTGTCACTGTCCATTCTGCAGTGCTGTCACTGTCCATTCTGCAGTGCTGTCACTGTCCATTCTGCAGTGCTGGCACTGTCCATTCTGCAGTGCTGTCACTGTCCATTCTGCAGTGCTGGCACTGTCCATTCTGCAATGCTGTCACTGTCCATTCTGCAGTGCTGGCAGTGTCTATTCTGCAGTGCTGTCACTGTCCATTCTGCAGTGCTGTCACTGTCCATTCTGCAGTGCTGTCACTGTCCATTCTGCAGTGCTGGCACTGTCCATTCTGCAATGCTGTCACTGTCCATTCTGCAGTGCTGGCACTGTCCATTCTGCAGTGCTGTCAGTGTCCATTCTGCAGCGCTGTCACTGTCCATTCTGCAATGCTGGCACTGTCCATTCTGCAGTGCTGTCACTGTCCATTCTGCAGTGCTGTCACTGTCCATTCTGCAGTGCTGTCACTGTCCATTCTGCAGCGCTGTCACTCTCCATTCTGCAATGCTGGCACTGTCCATTCTGCAGTGCTGTCACTGTCCATTCTGCAGTGCTGTCACTGTCCATTCTGCAATACTGTCACTGTCCATTCTGCAGTGCTGTCACTGTCCATTCTGCAGTGCTGTCACTGTCCATTCTGCAGT
>JADBJO010024266.1:22500-25400 GCA_016801955.1 Conus betulinus
ATTGGGACTTTTCTTTCGTTGCCCTCATGTATTCGTATCAAAGCAACCAGCTGTATAAGCTATTAACAATATGAATTTGTTATTGCTCTCGGTTGAATTCGTTCTTTAGTCGCTTTGCAACTATTTCTAGTCAGAATTTATGCTGATATATGCAGTCATGGTGTTCTTTTTTCTCCGTTTTTTTTTCTTGTTTAGATGTGTCATTTGATGTGCTCCTCTGTATTTCAACAATAGTTTTTTACATCTTGGTTGGTTGTGTTTCGTACATGCCTCATCTTTTCAAATTAGTAACAGCCGCATGGACCCCATTGGAAAATCGTTTTTTAGAAATGTGCAATGTCGGGATGGTCCTGCTGAGACTAATGATGATTTGGCTGGGGATGAGTGTCGTGGGGACGATTATGATCACTATCACCAGTGACTAAATTACAGTGTCTCCCTGATGATGTTTTGGGATGACGATGTTTACTATAAAGGCAAAACACGGTCAAAACAGAAGCAGGGATATATTAGGAAAGGAAGCATCGACGACCGCTGTGTCGTGTTTCTCGGTCCAGAACTCAAGTCTATAGCGTCATCGTCATCTTTAGGGGTCGTCATCAAACGTCTCCACTTCAATTGGGCCTTTACTGCCCTGGTGTCGTGTTGACCTCAGTGTTGATTTCCTGTCCACCTGTGTGCCCTGTGGCCAGCTCCATGACAAAGTTTGCTTGAGGTCATGGGACACTGCCGCCTGGTGGCTGTGATGACGCTCTCCGAGAGCGGCTCACTCACGCTGGCTTCACGACTAGACCATTGACATCGTCAGGACAGGGGCGTCGTAGATGACCTTCTGCGCATACTTGATCAGAACAGGTACCACTGAACACCAGCGAAGTGATTCGCTGACGGTGCAGTGTGTCCTCCGGTGGTTTACCTGGTGGCGACCTGATATGAAGTGCTCCCCGTCAGACCGCTGTGCTTGGCCGCGACAGTACTTCCTGGTATGGCTTTCTCCCTGGTGTGGCTTTCCAGGGAGTTTCCACAATACATTCTGGTGTGGCTTTCATGGAGGATCCACAGTACCCCCTGGTGTGGGCTTTCTCCTGGTGTGGCTTTCCATGGAGGATCCACAGTACCTCCCTGATGTTGCTTTCCATGAAGGATCCATCGTACCTACCTGGTGTAACTTTCCACGGAGGGTCTACAGTACATGTCTGGTGTGGCTTTCCAAAGAGGATCCACAGTACCTCCCTGGTGTGGCTTTCCAGAGAGGATCCACAGTGCCTCCCTGGTGTGGCTTTCTACGGAGGATCCACAAGTACCTCCGACCCGTGGGTGGGACTTTCAATGGAGGATCCACAGTACCTCCCTGGTGTGGCTTTCCATTAAGGATCCACAGTACCTCCCTGGGTGTGGCTTTCCAGAGAGGATCCACAGTGCCTCCTTCGTGTGGCTTTCCATGGAAGATCCACAGTACCTCTCTGGTGTGGCTTTCCACGGAGGATCCACAGTACCTCCCTGGTGTGGCTTTCCATGGAAGATCCACAGTACCTCCTTGTGTGGCTTTCCATGGAAGATCCACAGTACCTCTCTGGTGTGGCTTTCCATGGAAGTTCCACAGTACCTCCCTGGTGTGGCTTTCCATGGAAGATCCACAGTACCTCCCTGGTGTGGCTTCCATGGAAGATCCACAGTACCTCTCTGGTGTGGCTTTCCATGGAAGATCCACAGTACCTCCCTGGTGGTGGCTTTCCATGGAAGATCCACAGTACCTCCCTGGTGTGGCTTTCCATGGAAGATCCACAGTACCTCCCTGGTGTGGCTTTCCACGGAGGATCGGAATGAGCGGCATGGGGGTAATGAAATGGCCCTGAAGGCGGGGGGGGGGGGGGGGGGGGTGAGGAGATAGGAAAGGGAGGGGGGGGGGTGCGGGAGACAATGGTGGTGGAAGGTGGGGCGGGGAGGTGAGAGGGAAGTTGGGCGACGGGGGGGTGTGGGGGGGGGGGGGGGGGGGGGGGGGGGGGGGGGGGGGGGGGGGGGGTTGAGGGGGGGCGAACATGGAAGGGAAAGAAAGAGAATGTGACGAGGCTCTTCGTCATCAATAAAAGTGATTGTCTTGGTGGCGGAAACTGAGGCACAGAAATGGTAGTTTGTGACAGAGTTGCACAAGTTGGTAATTTGTGAGAGTTGTTAGGTAATGGACGCAATACAAGTGGTAGTTTGTGACAGAATTGTTAGATAATGGACGCAACACAAGTTGGTAATTTGTGACAGAGGTTGTTAGGTAATGGACGCAATACCAAGTTGGTAGAGTTGTGACAAAGTTGTTAGATAATGGACGCAATACAAGTTGGTGGTTTGTGACAGAGTTGTTAAACAAAGGACGCAAAACACAATTGGTAGCTTGTGACAGAGTTGTTAACGAGTTTGTTGGTGTAGACAGTTTCATAAGCTGTGTTCATCGGCTGGTTTTCCTAATTGATTATGTATCGTTAACATCTCCCAGAACCTCACTGAGGTAAAGTTGTATAAGGATAATTGTGTTACTTTGACAAAAAAGGTCGGGGTTAATTTATTATTATTTTTTTTAATCAATTATATTATTTAGCTTCCTTGTTTGGAGGGGGCCAGGGGGGGGGGAGGGAGGGAGCACGGGTCCCTCAAAATTTCATGTATGACCATACACCAGAACTCTCCTCTCTTCTCTCTCTCGCAATCTCCTTCTCCTCCTCTCTCATCTCGTCTCATCCTCAATCCTCACCATCCCTCTCTTTCCTTATCTTCTCTTTCTCTCTCTCTCCTCTCCCCTCTTCTCTCTCTCTCAATCTGCTCTCTCTCTCTTTGGTGTTCGTGTATTTGTTCCGTCCGTCTGTTTGGTCTGTCTGACTTGTCTGTCTGCCTGTCTCTGGTGTCCCTGT
>JADBJO010024267.1:0-2500 GCA_016801955.1 Conus betulinus
GAGAGGAGAAGAGAGAAGAGGAGAACGCAACTGATTCATTTTAAATCTCCTCACAGAACAAATCAAATGTAAGATAAACTATACTACCAGCTCCTCTATCTTTCCCCCTCTTTGTCCTCCCCCCCCCTCCCCCACCCCCACCTTCTTCTCGCCTCCCCTGCATCTCGTTTCATCATATTTGTAATATCTATTTTTTAGTATTGTGCCGCATGCGAGACGTTGTGCAGCTTATACTCCGTGGTTGGCTCACCTCTGACAACGGCTTATGCAGTTGGCACAGACAAAAAACAAACAACAAACATACAAAAGAACCGAATCCTGGGTGGTTGCAATGATCACTGTTACCCTTGTCGCGCGCCGCGCGCGCGCGCGCGTGTGTGTGTGTGGGTGTGTGGGTGTGTGGCTGCGCGCACGCATACATGCATGGTGGTGTGTGTGACTTATGCTTATGTGTGTTGTGTTGTGTGTGTGTGGTGCTGTGTGTGTGCGCGTGTGCGCGCGCGCGCGTTGTGTGTGTTGTTGGTGTGGTGTGTGTGTGTGTGTGTTGTTGTGCCTGTGCGTCGGCGCGTGCGGGGCGCGAAGGGCTAAGTCCACAGCCTGTCCTGACTCTCACCTGATGATCCACGTCGGCGTCTCAAGCTTGAGAGTGAGGGGGCAGACTGTAAGACGTGGGTGAGTTTTGGCACCGGCCACACAGGACACTGGTTCATATGATCTCCACCTCCTTTTTTTTTTTTTCCGTCCTGTATCGCTTCGCCAGTGGCTATGGCGGGGCCCCTTTGAGCTGCCGCCCGGCCTGTCCCGCCCTGAGCACACGGGACAGCACATGTGTGGACCTACCAGTCTCCATGGCCTACTGGGGAGATGCGTATGTCTGTTCGGTCTTCTTTGCTTGTGACGTCTGCAGGAGGTCTTCCCGCGTCCCTCAGCCGCACTTCCGACCAAAGACTGTAACTCAAATGACACACGTGATCTCTAACCACAGTTCTTCTGTATTGAAAAACTGGATAAATTCTCACTGCGACGCAGGAAATGTTGCTCACGTGTAGTTCTTTTTTTGACTGATGATTACCATTGGTGCGAATGAAGCTTTAACGGTTTGTATAAGTAATATACTATACGCCCTACCGATCACACTTCTGCAACGATTTATTGACATATGCACGAAAATTAGCCGCAACCAAACAGTAACCATCACTCAGTATGTAGACCTTCAATAAACCTAAGATTAGGTTTCGGAAAAAGTATAGACACAGAAAAGAAGTATAACCAATTTCATACGAACATGACTGTGTTGCAGCAAGGAATATAGGAATGATAGCCCTGGTGATTGAACTACAGTCCCGCCAATACAAAGCATCCGAACGTGTACAACGTCTCTCTGTGTGACCCCCATGGCCAACGTAACACATGAGGCAGTCCCGGAATTGTTGGCCACGATGGTCCTATAAATCATCGCGATAAAGCTCTGCTTGGCTCGTTCCCGTTAAAGCGAAAAAAAAAGAGAAAAACTGCCCCCAGCAAGGAAGCATAATCACGTCAGCGTGATAGGTATTGCCATGACCAGCGTACGTTATTCTTAGAAAGTCATCTAGCTGCCCCAAAGAATATCAAAAAAGGTGACAACGTGCTGGTTGTTTGCCGACACCAGACTGAGTAGATTTCTAGAAATCCTGGTCCCGCGGGTCTCTGACGATCGTTATATGACAACAGCTTATTCGGTAGCAAAATGTTCGTAGGCGGTGAGAAAAAAAAAGTACAAAGCACTTGTTTCCCACTGGGCTGCGTGAAGGATTGTGGCTCTTTATTGTGTGTAACCCTGAGGTCTGGATTTCTCCCCTCCCGCCTCAGCCCACGACGGTTGCGCACTACTGTGACGAGTAGAGAATTTCAGCTGGTGAATGACAAATGTACCACACAGTACATGGTAAACACATATGTAACTCCCCTCCGCTCCGCTCGCCTCCGTACCCACCCTTTCGTCGCCCACACCCACAGAGAGAGAGAGACAGAGAGAGAGATAAGAGAGAATAAGAAGGAGAGAGAGAGACGAGACCGGAGAGCAGAGCCCGAGACACGGAGATGATAAGAGAGCAGAGAGATAAGAGAGAAGAGGGAAGAGAGAGAAGAGATTTCCCTCAACACCCATTCCGCCCCCCTTCTCCCCAAAATTCGTCAGGTCTCATCCTCAACCCTCCAACCACCCGTGTAACACCTTCCTCCTGGCTTCCTCGCTCTCTCTCTCTCCCTCTCTCTCTCTCTCTCTCGCTCTCTCTTCTACTTCTCTCTCGTCCCAAAGCAACGAAACAAAGACGTATTTTATTGTCGTGATCGTAACACGCTATTGGTTTCCTTTTTCGTTCTCCCTTTTTTATCTGGTTTGCCACTCACAAACACTGCAAATGTCAGTCCGCTTTCCAGTCTTGACAGCGGCCACACAGCCTCTGGGCCTTCCAAGACCACACGAATAACCCATGGTAGCCATTCCGAACTGGTTACG
>JADBJO010024267.1:17500-20000 GCA_016801955.1 Conus betulinus
GTTGGCTGCTGCCTCCTTTAGGGACGTAGTGGCCAGCAAGGGATAGGGTACCTGTCGTTGCCTCAAGTCAAAGTGATATACCGCAACAGGGTGTCTTAGGATAGGTTAGGGTCCCCCATGTCGTAGCAGGGTAGGGTGGGTCATCGGGGGAAGTGGGGATACCGGTGTGCGGTTGTGGATGGACGTGAGTGGTGGCGCCATAGTGTGTGTGTGTGAAATAAAGAAGTGTGCATGACTGTAAAGCTGTGTTAGTGTGCTGTGTTGTCTGACCTAGTGTGTGGATAGGCGTGGGTAGGGGGGGTGGTAGGGCCGTCCGGCTTAGTGACCGTGACAGTCTGTTTGGTTACTCAGAGGATGATACGCTTTGGTATTCATTGATCTCAGGTGATTTCAAACATTCTTCTGAAATGTGTTCTGATTTTCATGGTCGACATGTTAACAATAGGTATCTTTCATCATGAATTGATTACTTTCATAATGTTTTGGTTCATACTGATTTTGACTGCGTCTGGGAGTCATCACTCTTCTCTTCTAAAGATGCACTTTGTACAACAAAAAATGTGACGTCGGCTCTTCAAAATGATTATATGCTTGAGTGGGAAACTGGGTTAGAGCACACATAGCGTTATTAAATGTCTTTTGTATGGACATTTTAAGAAATGTTACGGGGCAAGAGAAAGTACATAATGCATTTGCCAGATATGTTCATTCCCCAGTTAATTTGTTTTTTGTTGTAGTTGTCACAACTTGAAACTGAGTTAGGAAGACGGAATGGAACTCTCCGTGAAAATCGCATTTGTTGAAAATTGTGACAGGGGTGCTCTTGAAGATGATTTCTGTTTCATTCGGAAAATGTTCGAAATATTTGGATCTTGGAAAGAAATGTAGACCTAAAAAACGTAATGTGCACACAAATTCAATGTTTGATCTTCGCCGGTTTTTTTTTTTTCTTGTCAGCTGGTAAAATTCATCAGCTAAAACTAGCAAAATTTTGTCCATTTCAGTAAAATGACATGAAAATTTCTAGTCTACTGTTTGCAAATTTATTGCCATGTTCTGTTTTTTTTTTCTCCCACCGTAACAACGTAACCCCTCCTTCCTCCCATCACTTTTTTCACCTCTCTCTCTCTCTCTCTCTCTCTCTCTCTCTCTCTCTCTCTCTCTCTCTCTGTCTGTCTGTCTGTCTGTCTGTGTCATGTTTTGGCTGTCTGGATTCCAGTCTGTTAACACCCCCTACTTCCATCTCTCTCTCTCCCTCTGCTATCTCTCTCTCTTCTCTCTCTCTCTCTCTCTTTTCTTCCTTTCTTCTCTCTCTTTCTCAGTGCCTATTCTTAACCCCGCCCCCCCCCCCCTCGTCTCTATTCCTACCTCTTTGTCTGTCTGCCTACCTGGCTTTTTCCTCTCTCTCCCCCTCCCTCCCCCTCACCCTGTCTCTCTCTCTCTCTCTCTCTTTTTCCCACCCACCCCCCTTACTCTTTCTTTCCCTCTCTCCGCCTCCCCCTCCTTCTCGATATGACCGTAGAAATGAATAGTGGGTAACAGACTATATTAACTATGTGGCAGGATACGTTCTCGTTTATGTTTTTTTTTAACATATCTGTATGTTATTCCTCGTAGACCACAGTGGATAGTTATGTTATGACGTTATACTGTTTGAACTTAGGACTTAATGGAAAGTATATGATTTCTAACTTGGACATTCTCTACAGTTTAAAAATATGGTAACGTTGATGTGTCATATATGTGTTTATCTCTTTGTGATCTTCAACTGTACTACTGAGGCACGCTTTTGTCTGGAAATCTTTCATAGAACTATTTGTTGTCTCATACAGGGACATTTTATACAGGCAAAAATACTTTTCTTAGGATCGTTGGAAAAGAAATACTTGAGATGTACTCGTGTGCCCCCCTACTTCCCCTTTCCCCTGCTTCCCCCCCCCCCCCCCCCTTTTTTTTTCTGTTCTAGCCTTTCCCTTTCAACAACCTCCCTCCTTCCCCCCTCGCCCTCTCTCTTGTGCGCGCAAGCGGTCTCTCTCTCTCTCTCTCTCTCTCTCTCTGTTTCTCTCGGTCTCGTCTGTCTCTCTCTCCTCTCTCTCTCTCTCTCTCTCTCTCTCTCTCTCTCTCTCTCTCTCTCCTACCCCTATTTCTCGTGTTCCCCGTAGCTTACTACCCTTCCACCGTTGTCCTTTCTCTAACCATTGGAACTGTGGTGAACTGTTTTTTTTTTTGTTTTTTTTTTTTTAAAAAGTGTGAACGAAGGCTGCTTATGTAATTCAGTCATTAAAGTCCCTTGAGGAAGACCAAAAAGGTCGAATATTGGGAAATATTTTACGTGATTGTTGTTGAGTTCTTTGTTTGGATGTTTATATTATATATATATATATATATATATATAACAATTTAAAATAGGGTTTAAAATGAAGGATAGGGATTAAAATCTACAAAATTGTTTCAAGCCAAAGAGGCTCTCCTCAGGGTACAAGCTGGGGGGCACCGCCGG
>JADBJO010024268.1:0-10000 GCA_016801955.1 Conus betulinus
CTCTGCCACATGAACGTTGTCTAAAGGACTCTTTGCCACATCAGTGGTTGTCTCAAATGACTCTGCCACATGAACAGTTGTCTCAAAGGACTGTTTGCCACATGAACGATTGTCTCAAAGGTCTCTTTGTCACATGAACGGTTGTCTCAAAGGACTCTGTCACACAAACAAGTACTCAATAGACTCCTTACCAGGGGGATAGCTGACTCAATGGACTCTGCAATGGGGATGGCTATGTCAGTAATTTAAAAAAGTTACTTTAGTATACTGAAATGCTAGACCTGGCTAGAAACTGAGTTAAGAGTAGATTAAACATGAGCATGTACACGGGCTATAGGTGACCAGTGTGTAATCAAACTATAAAGGATAACGCCTTTTTTCAGCATGTACTTATTCATCTGGTTTTTAGCACTGATGTCAGAACGAACAGGCAATTTTCATGACGTTTTTGCTGCTTGCTACGTGAATAAACTGCATATTGTCATATGTCTCTTATAGGTAAAGGTAAAAGATGGTAAAAAGAGTACCTGGAGAGGGGATGACCGATGTTTCGTGTCGTAGACAGTTCAACAGGGAATGACAGCAGTGGGAAGATGTTGATTTCCCTTTATTTTTTTAAATGAGTACAGCAGTCACTACTTCAATTTTTTGTCATATGTCTCTTATTTGTGTCATTTTATGTATAATCTGGGAATACTTATGCATGTAACTATATTTATGTTATTATATTAATAAGATCAGCATGCCCATAGGGAGTGAGTTACTTAAATTGGCATCTAACTTCAGTGGGCATACACATTTGTTGTGATTTTCTGTCGGTATCAAAGTAGACATGGAATTCCCATGTCTGTTGGCATTTACATTAATATTTAAATAAACGGGGAATTCTCACCAGTACCAATGCCTACATATACGTGTCATCCATCAACTGAGTCCTGTCAAATCTATTCATGTATGTTTGTATCTAAGTAAACTTGGAATTATCACCCCTGGTAGGTAAGCTTGTATTCATATTAATTTGGAACCTCAAAACCAAGAATTCCTAGATATTGCATTCAGGATGGTATTGAGGTCAACAGGTAATTACCAGTCTAATAATACGTAAGTAAACTAAAAATCCCCATATCTGGGTTATCATAATGGCATAGACAGTATATATTTCAATCTTATTTATGCTGCTCTATAATAACCCAAACAGTAGGTAAGTGGAAATTTTCAGATCAGTGTTAATAAAACAGATGCGTGAACAATTAGAAATTGGAAAAACATTCAAAAATATCAAAACTGCATGTCTGTAGGTATCTGATAGACCAGGGACTACTGCATAAGTGTTCTTCATAATGGTATCTAGACAGGTTGGAGACTTTTACTCTTCTCTCTCTCTCTCTCTCTCTCTCTCTCTCTCTCTCTCTCTCTCTTCTGCTCTGTGTCAAATTTCCAGGTCCTGTTTATGAGAACACAGGGGCCATGAATACACCTTTATACGGGAACCTGTCGACCCCGGCTGATCATGAAGAATCAGCAGTTAGCGGGACAGACAGAGTGTGACCTGCCATCGCCATCAGCAACAGCGGGAACGGCAGGAGCAGGAGTATGGACAGCACCAGTACCAGCAAAACAACGGCGGCAGCATTGACAGCAGCAACATGACTTCTGTTGCTGCCAAGGACGTGGATCCTTGGAGCCTATAGGAACATGTACAGCTCAAAAGCAATGTTGCAGACAAGTTGAAATGCTTAGAGCAAATTTCATGTAGCAAGCAGTGGGTGAATACAACTTCAAGAGTAAACAGATACAAAGCAGGGCTCTTTTGAATATAATAGACCTGTAGGCACTTGGCTTCTACAAGACTTTCAGCTAGCAAGAGTGAAATGCAATAGACACTGTGATGTTGATGAAGAAACTTCGTGCCGTATGCATGTCTAAAAAACATCAAACAAACTCAGACAGACAGATAGACAAGCTCACAGTGCCTGGAAGGAGACACCCATTTGAAATATAAAACTTGTTTCCTGTACACGTTTCGCCCACATGTGCCGCTATTCTGAGTCAGAAAAGCGACGACAGACCCATTATGAAATTACCAGAACAGCTCTTTTTTTTTTTTTCTTATTCCGTTTCTTGATGCCTAAAGTCTGCTTCATATTTGCGAAGAGTGAGAGAATTTGTCTGTGAGGGCCTGAACTTAGGATAGAAATGTTGGAGGGACATGCTCCGCTATGATTTCCCATGCCGCATGAATTGTTCCATCTCTGGCTGCTGTACAAAGTGACTCCAACTCCTGAGTCTGCCGTGCCCCAGCATCAGCAGGCAGCAGTTTGACCAGCGTGATCTTTCCCATGGGAAAATGCTGTTCAAACTTCAGTTAAGAACCAATCATTATTATCTCCCCTTCCCATTCCCTAACACACAGCGATCACTGCAAACAAAATTGTTGACTGCGGACCTCTCTCTCTCTCTCTCTCTCTCTCTCTCTCTCTCTCTCTCTCTGTATATATATATATAGATAGATAGATATATATAGAGAGAGAGAGAGAGAGAGAGAGAGATCTGTCCATTTTTCCAAATGCCGGCACCATCCAACAGAAGATACGACGAGCAGATAATGGAGAATGGTGATGAACAATGACACAGAGATGTCCTGCATGAATTTGAGACACACACATGTCCTACATATGTATGTACATGTGCGCGCATGGGGCGCACGCACACGCACCTGCACACACTGGCACACACACACACACACACACACACACACACACACACACATATTTGTATATTGACCTTAGTTTAAAAGAAAAACAAATTTATTCATACCTTTTTTGGATCTCTGATTCACTTTGTCTGTAAGTCCACCATCATACTTTAACAAGTGTGTCAGTCTCTTTTGTGATCTCCCCCTGCTTTTCAATGTATGCCCTCTCAGCAAGACAGATTTTTTCTTTTTCTCATCGAGAACCCAGCTCGGTTTTTGCTCAACTATTGAATGTGGTGAAATAGATATCACAGATGGAGAAAATAGTTCATGCTTGAATATGTGTTGAACTGTACACAGTGGTGTCTGTGGTAAGGGAGAAATGTACATAGTATATTTTTTATTCACAGTTGATTCTATGCAATGTAAGGAAGATGTTTGAAATTATGTTTGATCGTCATGGCATATTATGACCGCTGGTAATATGTTAAACCTGTTTGTGGCTTAATTTGACCAATATTGTGTGTGCTTCACTTCTGTCTAGGCCATATATGTGCGCGCACACAGGCATACGCATACACAGAGGAACTGAAGAATGTACGCGCCCGCACTCTTACTGATGCAAGAGCACGATGCGGTTATAGGTGTAGGAGCGTGTGTGTGTGTGTGTTGTATTTGGTATTTTCATTTCATTTATCATTTTACTTAACTACTGTCAATGATGCAAACATGTGAATCATCTTTAAAGGTATAAACCATAATTATGCTACATGCTTAGACTTGTTTGGATGTGCACAAGTATGCATAAACTCATGCATATACATACACTCATATGTGCAGATAAGCAGACACACAGATGCACATGCATCAGGCACACACAGATACATGTGCCAGATGCTATATATAGGCGCATAGGTAAACACTGACGCTCACGCGCGCACGTGCACACATGGGCACATGTACACGCACAGACACGGGCACATGAACGCACGCACACACACTCGTAAATAACGCGAAAGAAAAGGGGGGGGGGGAAAAAGCGCGCGCATGCGCCTGTACACCTTTTGTGATTATTTATGTCTTTGATAAAGCGTATTTTGAGAAACAGTTATGTTATTTACTTGATGGCTTTTTCTCTCAAAAAAAAAAAAAACGTTTTTGTATTTTGAAGGTGATAATGTTTTCTATTACAGTTGTCAGATCAATTTGGAACCGAACAGTTTGATTGTGAGCTTGTCATAGACATTTTGATCTGTATTGAAGTAATACAACAATTTCCCTTTAGTGGGAACACATACAGGCCTCCTTCCACCTCCCTACCTCCCACCCCCCACCCTTTTTTGTTATGTATACACACACACTGTAACTGCACACATACAAAATTAATGATCAACACCTTTCCAAGGACATCCCTAACAGCACGTAGATCTCTTCCCTGCGGGGCAGAGTGCTCTTGTTGTTCAGCATCTCACATCTTTTCCTTGTTCACTCCTCCAAGTTCCCTCTTGGCCATTTTCGTTGGCTTTCGGGCCAAAAGGGAGTGTCCCGGCAGGAGATGAGCACCGAAAAGATTACACTCACACTCATATGTCAGCACGCACACACACACACACACACACACACACACACACACACACACACACACAACGCATACACAAGCTCGCGCACACGCACACACATACATAAGCACGCACACGTATGCACACAGACATACGCATATGCATTAATGCACGTACATGCATGTAAGCGCAGCTACCCACACACCCACTCATCACCCTCCACATGCATGCACTCGTGTGCACAAACATGCCTGCGTGCACACGCACATACAAACTGATGTCCAATTCTAAAAAGGAAGCATGGATAAAACAAGGCCCATTCAACTCCTTGCCTGTTTTATTCTTTATGACACTCTAGTGACGTTGTGCATGAATTTAAAACAGTGGGACGTTCATGCCCTGTTCTTTCCTCCGTGTGGAGTCGCTCTTGAAAATGATGCTCACTTTCCCCCCTCGCTCGCCGTAGATCGTCAGAGAGAATCTGGTCTTTTTACCCAGTTTCATTTTTTTCTTCTACTTTTCTTTTTCTCTTTTCTTGTTTGTGTTTACTTGTCTTTTCGGTTCCATACGAGGGTGAGATTATGAATGTGTAAAGGGTCGTCATCTTTTCTTTGGATATTTCACTTCATGTCAAAAGAATCTCATGTGTCAAAAGTCTGTTATGAAGCATACTTCAATTGTTCAATATTGTTTTCTACAGACTGTGTACTATGTTCACAATCCGGTTCCACGATTGTATTTCTTTTAGTGTTATACATTCTACATAATTAAGATATAACCAGTGTCAAACAATGGAGACTTTAACTATTGCTTCTCTAAATTATCAGGGATTGGGTGATATGAAACACAGAAGGGATGTCTTCCATTACCTGAAGCAGAAGAAATGTCCATGCATTGTTTTGTAAGACACTCATTTTAGTAACAAATTAGAAAAATATGTAAACTCAGAATGGGGGTATAAATGTGTGTTTGCTTCTTATAAATCCAATTCAAGAGGAGTTGCTGTTCTCTTTTCAAATGACTTCGAATTTGAGGTAACTAAAGTTCATCCTGATAAAAATGGAAATTTCATACTGGTACTAGTTACTGCTTTTGAGAAAGATTTCCTTTCGGTGAATGTTTATGGTACGGGTCTAACAAGGATGAACCAACATTTTATAATACACGTATGGAAATCATAAAAAATGACAAGAATGATAATATAACTGCAGTTGACGATTGGAATATCACATTAAACCCAGCTATAGATTGTGATAACTATATACTTGATAACAATCCAAGAGCCAGAAAAAATGCTAGAAAATATGACAGAAGAACTAGGATTGACAGATTCTGGCGAGAAAGCAACCCAGAATGTTGGCATTACACTTGGTGAAAGCCAAGCCCACTGAAGCAAAAGCAGACTGGACTTTTTCTTACTATCAGATTATTTATACTGGCATTTTGATAGTGCTGATATTGTCCCAGAAATACTGTTCTGACCACTCAATAGTTACACTGCATCTGAAATTCAGTGAAAAAAGGAAAAGAATCATACTTTGGGGAAAAACAATTCTTCCCTGCTTAAGGACAAAGAATATGTGGATGAAATTAATATAAAAGCAATTATGAATGTGACAATAGAGTACTCAGCAGATGTCTTCAGTTGTGAAACAATAAATGAAATAGATAGAGCTAAGGTTCAACTAAAAATCCCAGACAAACTGTTTTTTGATGTCATACTTATGAAAATAAGAGGTAAAACTATTTCATATGGCACAATGAGGAAGAGGGAAAATACAGAACCTGAAAAAAAAAGAAAAAAACAAACAAACAAAAATAATGAAAGAAATTCAAACCTGGAAAAGACAGATCATAAACAGAACACAAAATGAAAAAGTTAGTTGAGAAAAATCAAGAGCTCAGAGCAGTTAGAGACACAAAGCTGGAAGGTGTACTATTAAAATCAAAAGCCAGATGGGTTCCTGATGGCAAAAAATTTTCAAATATTTCTCTAGGCTTGAGAAAAGAAATTATATCAGCAAACAAATTACAAAACTGGTTAATGAGGATAATAAGATAATAGATGATCCAAACAAAATGTTAAATGAAGTGAAGACATTTTGTGAAAACCTGTAGAAGAGAAGGAACGTAGAAAACTGTGCAGTAGAAAGTTTAGTCAGTAAAATTCCAAAACTATCATAAGAACAAAAAGCGATGTTAGATGCTGTAATAACTGTTCAGGAAGCAAGTCAAGCTTTAAAATATAGGAAAATGGCAAAAGTCCAGGCACTGATGGATTCACTGTAGAATTCTTTAAATTCTTATTGAAACAGCTAGGTCCATTTTGTTGTGAGGTCATTTAACGAAGCATTTAAACTTGGGGAACTCTCATCAACACAGAAAGAAGGTCTAATTGTTTGTACCCCCAAGGCGAAAAACCTAAGGAATTTAGTAAAAACTGGTGACCGATATCTCTTCTCAGTGTGATATACAAAATAGGATCTTCATGTTTCCAACAGAATAAAGAATGTTTACCAACACTTGTAAACGAACATCAGACTGAATTCATAACTAATAGATGCATAGGAGACAATTTTAGATTTATACATGATAAACTATCTAAGGATAATCTTCCTAGCTTACTGCTCAGTATTGATTTTGAAAAAGCTTTCAATTTCTTGGGATTGGAGTTTCATGTATGTGGATTTAGAGATGGTGTTTGCTGCTGGGTTAAAACTTTTTACACAGACATCAAATCAACTGTAATCGTAAATGATCAGATCGCACAATGGTTCAAAATTGAAAGAGGTTGCAGGAAGGAAGACCCTATTTCTCCATATTTGTTCATGCTTTATGCAGAAAGTTTAGCTATCATGATCAGAGATGAATCTATAAAAGGAATCAAGATAAATAGCATTGAACACAAAATTATGCAGATGATACACAATTAATGAGGGTGATGAAGAATCATTTAATTGTTCTGTATTCATCCTTGATAGATTCAGCAAGGTGTCTGGTCTGTTTATGAATTTTGATGAAACACCGGCAGTTTGGCTTGGA
Organism: Conus betulinus; assembly: GCA_016801955.1. Taxonomy (NCBI): domain Eukaryota; kingdom Metazoa; phylum Mollusca; class Gastropoda; order Neogastropoda; family Conidae; genus Conus; species Conus betulinus. The sequence goes on from JADBJO010024268.1 coordinate 7,297, forward strand.
AAGAAGAAAAGATCAAAAGGATATACTGCCCCCGTATGAAAATGATATGGAATCCCCTAAAGTTCAAAACTTGGGAATTTGTTTACTCAGGATTTAAACAGTTGTGAAACCATAAACCATGATGAAAATTCGCCGAAGTGAAAGTGTTATTCAATATCTCTTCACAACAAACCATTACTCCAGTTGGGAGAGTAGCCATCATAAAATCTCTAATTCTATCGAAACTTACACATCTCTGGAGCTTGTTGCCAGATCCACCTGACAACTTCATACAAAAACTCCCAAAACTATGCTTTCAATCTGTTTGGAATGGACAATGTGACAACATTAGTAGAAAAATGACAAGAAAAAGAGTGCAACAAGGTTGTCTGAACCTACCTGACTTTAGAAAGTACATATATGCCCTTAAACTTTCATGGCTTAGAAAATATAAAACGACGAATCATCAATGGATAAATATTGCACTCGAAATGTATCCTTTTCTTAGAAACTTGGAATGTCATGGATCAACATATGCTTTAAATCATACTTTTTGAACATATAAAACTTTTTGCCTCAGTATTATGCCAAAACGTCTTTGTGAGCTACTCGATGAACCAATTTTTTATAATGAAAATATAACAGTAGGAAACACTGTTTTTAGGCAAAATACAATAATAGAGAAAGGGATATACCCCATCAGACATCTTCTGAAAGATAATGATTTTTCAAACATGAAGAATTTATAGCCACAACACATTTACCAGTAAATTTTATTACGTACAATGGCTGGATTTCTTCAGTAAAAACATACATTAAAAATATGGAATTCAGATAAATGTTGATACTTATTCACTCAAGGTATGCTAACACATCAAAATCATAACTAATACAAATAAAGGTGCAAAAGGATATTGTGAGTACTACACACTTGACAATAATAAACCTAAGTGCTGTTCAAAGTGGTCAGCAAAAATGAATTCAAACATTTCCTGAAGAGGGGTGTTTTTTGTTGTTGTTGTTGTTTTCAAATCAGTAAAATCAGAGATGTGAAACTTAAGTGGCTACAAATAATTACCCATTGAATTACAGCGACTAACATTGTTTTGAAAAAATGGTGTAAATGATATGGTTCAATGTTCATTTTGTAATGAAGAACGAAATGCCATTCAACATTTTTTATGGGGCTGCAAATATATACAGGTTTTCTGGAAATCTGTCGAACGTTTATTGCAAGAAAAATGTGAACACACTCATAATATAGGGATTTCATGGAAACTGGCAATTTTTGGTGTGGATGAAAACTTGAAAATAGATTCTGCCTTAGAGTTCATAATAGTGTTTGCAAATATGGATATATATTGATGTAAAACTAAAAACATGTTCCGATTTATTTTCTTTCCTACAACAACCTGGTATTAGATACAAGATTGAAGAACATGTCGGTGAGATTACTATAACTTAGCAGAGTTCAGTCGTAATCGTATCCATATAGATCAATTGTCCATCACATGAACGGACTATAGATTACAGGGGTTTTTTGTTCTCCCAACTTACAAATTGTGGCCTTGTGATGGAAAATTTTGTTGACTGAATAATGCCTCACAGTGAAGCTTATTTAGATACGATGGAAGACTACGGAGAAGAAAGTAAGTTGTCATGATTTTTGTTCTTCTTCTTGTGGGTTTTTTTTTTTTTGTTTTTGTTTTTGTTGGGTTTTTTTGTCGTTTTGTCACCCCTCCAAAGTTAAATAGTATAACAGTTCAAAAAAAGAAGGAAAAAAAGAAAACAAAGAAAAAAAACATCCTTGTGCACATGAAAGAAAAAACAACCTAGTCAAAAGCTGTATTTTACTTAATATGTTTTTTTTTTCCTTTGATGCTTATATCAGATTTTTGTTTGTTTGTGTGTTTGTTTTTTTTCTCATTCTGTTTTGTTTTGTTTAACAAATGTGTTTATGAGCTATACTTACAGAAATGCTGCTGATGTGTGGATTTTGCGCACTGTTCTCTTTCTGCGCTCCTGTAAACTCCATTTTTTAAAATAAATTTATCCAAAAAAAAAGAAAAAGAAATTGTGATGTGAATATTGTTTGATGAATAGTCTTTTTCTTCCTTTTCTAGTTATTGGTATTGTTCAACTGCTTTCTGTGTGTTCGCTTTCTGACTCGCATTTCTATTGTTGGCAGAGTTTGGCAACACTAAGTGGAAATTGTGCATGCCCTCCTTGGCATAAAGGTTGTTAACTATTGTCATTGTCACACGCACACACACACACAACAACAAAAAAAAAAAAAAAAAAACACGTGCACATACAAACACACACTTGCACACACATGCACGCAAGCACGCGCTTACGCTTGCACACATGCACTTAAGCTCTCAGATACAGACATGCACAAACACACACACACACATATGCACGCGTGCACACGCACACACATGCACACGCGCACACACATATGCATGCACGCACGCACGCACACACACAACACACACACACACACACACACACACACCAACACGCACACATACATCGCCCCTCTTCTCTTTAATATTTTAACTAATGATTTACCTAAATACATTTAAAAAAACTTCTGTCTTCTGCTTTAGTTGAGGCCAGGAAAAAAAAAGTTTAATACATCTTTCTTCTGCTTTAGTTAGATCCAAATTGTCATATGCACAAGAGGTCTTTTTTAGTGCTCCTAAGTACTTACTAAAAAAGC
>JADBJO010024268.1:17500-20000 GCA_016801955.1 Conus betulinus
TCGGAAATGTATTGTAAATATGAGAAACCCTTCACTAGCTGCCTGAGGGAACCATCGTAATCCCTCCCGAGGGCACATCTATCTGTATTGCCTGCTCCTAGGCTTTCAGTCCGCTGGATCAGACTCATCCAGGAGACACGGCTGGTTGTGTCTGTGTTGTTTACTGTTAAGGGTGAGATTAACGTCCTATCGGCCTGTGGCCCTTAAGGACAAGGTTCCTGCAGACATATGTCTACATATTTGTGGCAACTGCTGTCATCTGGCAGTGGTAGGTAGGTTTCAATGGGGGTCGTCGTATTCGTCTCCCAGAGCTCGTGTTTGGCTCAATTCTGGTCGTTATCCTCTTGAATGCTGGTTCAAGTTTGGTGAAGTTGGTCTTGAACGTTGGTTCACTTTTAAGTTGTTGATCGACCGACGATGGGCGTCGGTGTTTGTTGCCTGCTGTCCCCCAAACATCATCAGGCTGTCTTCAGGGCCACCGGGCGGCCTTCTTCATGCTCGGGTGGCGATGGTCCTGTGCCGCGTGAGGCCGCCTCAAGGAGGAAGCAGGACGAAAGTCGCTGGAGCGCTGCACGAGCCCCTAAAATTCGGCGGGCGCTCGCTGACTGCGGCCGAGAGGGCAATTTTCAGCCCAACCCCCTAAGGAGTGCCCCCGTGTCTGCCACCCCTCAAAACAGCACGGTTATTCCAGGCCACGGTAGTCGCAGTCAGGCAGCGCTCCTTCGCCAATCGCCCCACATCTCCAAGAGCCGTCCCCCCGGCGACACAGGCTAGACCCGCCGTCACCCACATGGCTGGAAGGTTGTGTCCATAATTCTGTGGTGTTTCTCACCACCCATGTTTGAAAAAAAAAATCTGACAGCACCCTCAAAGCAGCCAGTGAAGGGTAGTAAAATGGACACCAAACGAAAAGTGCAGAGAAGAAAAAAGTTGCTGAAAAGCTAAAAGCATTATCAAACAGTTATAAAAATATAGGGGACAATCTTTGAGCCTATGCCTGAGGATCCATTCAAGGATGCAAGGGAGATAAAAAAAAAATATGGAACAGTCTGAGTGGTCAGCTCTGCTGTTCAATAACCCAAGCATCGCGAGTGGCTAAGAATTGTACAGAACAACCTTTGCTTGGATCTCCTAAGAGATACAATCTCCCACCTGATATTGACCAAAACAATAAATGGTGAACAATTAAGTAGTGGGGAGAACAAGTGCAGGCTAACAATTCTTCAGTCGTTTTAGTAATGACTGTGGCAAGATTTAAACTTAAAAAAAAAAAAATGATGAAGATGGACTAGAAAATGGAAAATGTATTGTAAAAAATGTATTGACTAAATATGAGAAACCCTTCACTAGCTGCCTGAGGGAACCCTCGTAATCCCCTCCTGAGGGCACAATCTATTTGTATTGCCTGCTCCTAGGCCTGTTCGTCCTTGGAAATTGTATGGACTCATCAGGGAGACACGGCTGGGTTGTGTCTGTGCTCTTGGTGTCAAATATGTGGCTGCTCTTGGTCAGCATCAAATATATATATATATATATATATATATATATAATATATATATATATCCTATACACTAGCGCTTACGCGCTTCGACCCTGTCCTCAACCCCGGCGAGTTTGTCTGTCGTGTAGTGTTCATGATGTCCAGTTTTTGCGTCTCTGGACGCAAATTTCGTCACGACGCAATGCGTCACGTGATCGCCGACCCGACATTGGTGTTTGTAGGACACCAAGGATACTTGATACCAAATTTGGTGGCGATTGGCAGACAGACAAACTGAGCTTTATATAATAGATATCTTTCTGCTCCATTGTACGTCATTTGTTAGTAATTACGTCCTTGATTTTTTTTTCGAGACATGTTTGTGTGACAACGTCATTCAGCGTGAATCCATGGCTGCCAGGCGCTCCTGTGTTTTCCTCTTCAGTCTCACTGTGTAAGCTTGCAGCCCGCCTTTGTCTTTCTGCCCCCTTGTCCCGCCCCCGTCAGTCATCATCCCGCTCCCCATTCTCTACCCCCTTCCCGCCCTGCTGTCCCTTCGTGCTCCGCGTGTGTGTGTGTGTGTGTGTGTGTGACAACTTCATTCAGCGTGAATCCCTGTTGGCGCAAGGGTAGAGACGTGTGTGTGGTGAGAACACTTCATTCAGCGTGAATCCCTGTTGGCGCAAGGGTAGAGACGGTGTGTGTGTGAGAACTTCATTCAGCGGTAATCCCCTGTTGGCGCAAGGGTAAGACGTGTGTGTGTGAGAAAACCTTCATCAGCGGTGAATCCCTGTTGGCGCAAGGGTAAGTAAATGTTTATTTCATTTATTATTTATTTTAAACTAACTACCCCCACCCCCACCCCACCCCCTTTTTTTTTTTTAAATCGGGCCCCGGTCAAGACTTTCTATTGGTTAAGTGAAGATGCATGCCAAATATGGTGAGATCCATCCAGCGGGTTTAGGCATGGGGGAAGGGGAGGAAACAAATATACAGACAGACAGACAGACAGAATTGCCT
>JADBJO010024268.1:22500-25400 GCA_016801955.1 Conus betulinus
TTATGAAGTTCACTTTTGTTCCTCCTTGACCAGATCCAACTTGAACACCTCTCTGCCGCTTCTTCTGCCATTGCTTTCAGGGCTTTGGGTTTTTCCCTCTCCCTGCAACTGAGAGCTGTTTTCATGAGGCTGTATGCAGACGTTCCCACAACCCCCCTAGCTCCAATTTCTGCAGTGAGGACTTTGGACCTGATAGCCTTCTCTCCTCAGGCTGTTTGCCAGATCAGCATACTTTTTCAGTCTTGTAGATTTGAGCTGCCTCCATTCTGTTCTCATATGGCACCGTGAGCTCGATCATGATCAGCTGCTTGGTTGACTGAGAGTGTACTACTATGTCTGGTCTCATGCCACTCTTGCTGATAATCTCTGGGTGACTCTTCCATTCTGGGAGGGTCTGCTGTGCACTCTCCAGTCATCTGCCCCCGTCCAGCAGACTCTGCCTGCATGTTCCGAGTGGCACTGTTGTTCTTGGCCATGATTCGCTGCCTCCTGCCGTGAAGAATGTTTGCGGGTGCTTTTTGGAGTCCTGATTTTCCCTTTGTGGTGTTGGTACTAGCCCAGACTACTTGTACAATCTCTTTGAGCACTTGGTTGTGCCTCCATGTGTACCTTCCTTGAGCCAGGGCTACTTTACATGAGCTTAGGACATGCTCCACTGTTTGTTTTTCATGGCAGAGGGGCATGAAGGATCGTCTGTTTTTTTTTCCCCACTTCACCAGGTTTGCAATTTTGAGGGCAGAAGGTCATATGCAGATCTGAGAATGAAGCTGATCCCTGAGAGGGGCCATGTGCCAAATGTCATTCCAAGTGAGACTTCTTTGGAGTGCATTCTCCCACGTTTGTCCATTGCCCTTGCTGGCTCTCATGCTGGACTGCTTTTTTGGAGTCTTTTGTTTGGTCTTCTCTTCTTTTTTCTCATTTCTCATCTCCTGAATCATCATGTCTCTTTTGGCTTTTCCTTTGGCCTTTGACCCACCATTCAGTTTTTGGTCACCCCCCCAGTCCTTGTCTGTTGGTCTGTGTGTGTCCTGTTATTTTCTCGATGATCTTGAGACGTTTTCTTTTGCAGAATCCATCGCCTCTTTGAACTTTCCATTTTCTGCTGTCTTCAGCCGGGGCTTGATTGCTTCTACCCACCTTGTCTCCTGAGTCCTCCAGCATGCTTTGAAGTCTGATCTTCCCTGCTTTGTATTCCTCCCAGGATGGATTTCAGTGGTAGTTTCAGCTTTGCTTGGCGACAGTACAGCGCTATGTCAGTCAGACAGGGTGGGACACCAAGCCACCTTGTGAACTTGTTGATTTTGGATTCCATTGCCTCCACTATATGCTGGTGTGCAGATGTCGTATATCATCAGAGGCCATAGGATATGTATACAAACACCACACACACACCACACACAACACACACAAACACACACACACACACACACACAACACACACCACCACACCGCACGCACGTACACGCGACCCAACACGCACGTACACACACAACACACCACACCACACCACACACACACACACACACACACACACACAACACACACACACACACACACGTGTGCGCAGCGCCGCACGCACATGCAATACACGCACAACATACTAATAGTATACTGACAGTGCCAGCAATATACATACATACACACGATAAAAGAGGACAGAACCTCACCTGGCTGCTGTCCAGAATCGATGCAGCTGGTGTCAGTGGGTATCTGGGGATCTCCCTGCACACTATTCCCCTGGCTGAAATCCTCTCCTGCTCAGCCGTCACACTGTGCCAGATGCCTGTGTCTGGAATCACCCACCACTGCTGGTAGGAAGAATTCCATGTCTAGCTGCAGGAGGATGCACATCCATGTGAAAACAGTCTCGGTGAATCAGGGACTGTGGTCCACACACACACACACACACACACACACACACACACACACACAACACACACACACACACACACACACACACACTTTGGGTCTGGTTTTCATGACGCACTTACATACACGATACTCGGCGTCGTCTCACCCTTCCTACAACAATCTAGTGTAGTTGAACATCAGTCATTTCTCTACAGTCTCCTTTTCAGCAAGACAGATCCATGCATTTCCATTCTGCTTTTCTCTTGACATGAATTAACGATGTCTGGAAAACACACATACGGCTGAACAAAAACCTACCTTCACATTTCCACCCCTAAATGGTGACCTTTGCGGACCATGCACACCCAAAAAGAAAGTTCAGGTGAGCAAAAATGGCAGTTGTAACAATAGCCTTCTACAAAACAGTGTTCTCTCCGCGAATGTGTCATGAATTTGTTTTACACATCTCTCAATTAGACCACACAGGCACAAAGCAAATCGACGACCAAAAGCAACGACGAAACTAGATGTATGTTCCTTTAATACCCCTCTTATCATTTAAACCTCGTATGCAAACTCCTATAAAAACGAAATGCTTTCTCTAAAATGGGCAAACAATATAATAACATCACTACCATCACCGGACACAACAACATTGATTTACTTACCATAGCTTAACTGCGTATCTGACGTCCTTGATACTGGACTACTAGAAATCGGTCACCTCATGGCCAGCACAGACTGCTCTGTGAGGCGGCGGATTTACTGGAGAACCCAAAGATCGAACAGCCGTGTCCCATAATCCCAGAAACGCTTCACATCGACAGGAGAGAGTCAGTGTGAGCGACAGCAATCCACACGGCACATTGGCCAGTCCGGCCCTGGTCCAGTCAACAAGAACGCTGAGTTGGCCTGTCGAGGGTTGCCTATATTAACTGACCAGCCAACGTTCCTCCTAATGAGAAAAATGAAAGTGACAAACACAGCACCGAACCACATATTTGATACTCATGTACACTGTGACTACATTGAAGATGTGAGCGCTGAAC
>JADBJO010024269.1:2500-10000 GCA_016801955.1 Conus betulinus
TTTTTCGCAAGTTGATAATCGCATTCTCTGGCCTGAATATAACCTACATGACTGAAAACCCAAGCTAAAAACTGTGTTGTAGCCATTAGGTTTCAGAGAAGTATACTATTTAACTCTTTCATCCCTACAACCCGGTTTACCTGTTTGCAGAAATCCTACCCTTCCTTCCTGCAGCCCGGGAAACTGGCAGCACAAATCCCTCCTTTCATTCCTGCAGTCCGGAAAATCAGTTCTCCTGGTAAGCACTTTGAACCTCACGTGAGTGGCATCATGGGTACACGTCGCGACCGGGTTGCTCACTCGGCAATGTTTATGAATGGAATCGATGCCAGACGGCCCCTAGAGCATGGGAAAGTGGTCGCTGCTCTATTCTGGCTGGTTTGCTACTGCATACGGGACAGTTCTCGTCTACACTTCTTTTTTTTTTTTTCCCTCTAAATCCAGGAATGAAGGGAATACTCGTATTATAAGATTCTAGGAACAAGAGGAAATAATGGTTCATAGAAAAGTAGGAATGAAGAGTTTAAACTATTCAAGGGATGAAGATACTTGAGATTACGGCCAGCAATGGCGTCCACATCAGAAAGGGGGTCAGAGGGCATGAGAAATGTTCGATGTTTAGGTATGGAGACCACATGGGGCGCCAACAGCAAAGCTGTGAGCTGGACAGTGTAGATGGGACTATCTGAAGGAATGGGTTTTGAACGTTTCTGAAAGGAAGCGACTGAGTTGTCAGCAACAGAAGCAGCTCCTTCCTCCGGTTTAGAACATCAGCGAATGTTCTAAAGAAAGATGAATACATCGAACAAAGTTCCTAAAAAATGTCTCTGCTCTCAAACAAATGGATTTTTGCTGACGTCTTTGGTGATAAACAAATGTCTCTGCTGACGTCTTCGCTCATAAACAAATGTCTTTGCTGACGTTTTCGCTCGCAAACAAATTTCTTTGCTGACGTCTTTGGTGATAAACAAATGTTTCTGCTGACGTCTTCGCTCATAAACAAATGTCTTTGCTGACGTCTTCGCTCGCAAACAAATTTCTTTGCTGACGTCTTCGCACGTAAACAAATGTCTTTCCTGGCGTCTTCGCACGTAAACAAATGTCTTTGCGGACGTCTTTGCTCGTAAACAAATGTCTTTGCGGACGTCTTCGCTCGCAAACAAATGTCTTTGCCGACGTCTTCGCTCGTAAACAAATGTCTTTGCCGACGTCTTCGCTCTTAAACAAATGTCTTTGCCGACGTCTTCGCTCGTAAACAAATGTCTTTGCTGGCGTCTTCGCTCGTAAAAAATTGTCTTTGCTTATATCTTTGCTCGTAAACAAATGTCTTTGCTGATGTAAATGTCTTTGCTGACGTCTTTGCTCGTAACAATTGCCTTTGCTGACGTCTTTACTCGTAAACAAATGTCTTTGCTGACGTCTGTGCAATAACAGGCATAATCTAAGTTATCTCCGGCGTGCGAAAGTCCATAGTGAATAATCTGGAAACTGGTCAAACCTCAAACGGCTAAGCGGTCATTGTTAGAGTTGTTCAGATGAGAATGAATGCGGCCTGGAGTTGACGAGGGGTTCTCCTGAAATTTCTTTTTAGAATTTTGGGTGGAAAAAAAAACAGTCATGCGCAAAGTTTTATGGGTTCAGGGAAGCGGTTCATCAACACTACAGAGTAAATAACAACACGTACGGTAACTCTTGCGTCGATGATGAAAAACTACACGCCCCAAACTCCGTTGACTGTAGGCGAGGGATGGTTCCCCGTCCTCTGCGTACAGACTGTACACTGGGATGAGGTGGAAAGCCCCCAGACTGAGTTAAACCCTTTAACGGCTATAGGATCCAGAGATTTGAAGTACGAAGGCCTTGCAGAGCCATAGACGACACAAACCCATAACCCAGTTTGTAGCTCTGTAAAGATGGAAGAGTCTTCCCTTCGGTGTCCCAACCCGTGTGTGGAACCACTCAGGCATTGTTGTTTTCTGACGGGAAGATTTTAAGTGCTGGATGCGACTTTGAAAACTGAGTTAAAGCTCGAAAATAACTTCGAGTAATCTCTGGCGTCCTTCACAGCCGGAAAGCTGGATTTACCCAGACTAATTTCAGGGTCAGCAAAGTACTTGTCGAAAAATTGTGAATATTGATACATATGAGTTTTGGTAGCAGTAAAATTAAAACCACTGTCCTTGGCCCGTACGTTACAGAGATTACACACTGCCGGATCTTCGCAAGTTCCAGAAAACACAATATTGCAAAGTGGTTCATCACTAATACAGGAAACTTTAAAAAGGCAAAACAAACAAACAAACAAAAAAGTAAAATTTGAAATAAGAATAAAAACCATCGCCACCAACAAAAACAAAAAACCCAACACACACGGTTTTAAACACCTCCTTCACAAGTCTGTAAATACTCGTTCTTCTTCACACAGGACCCTAATTCATTCACAAAGCAGTATATCATTATATAACGCATAGATCCACAAAGTTTCTTTTCTCCGCGATTATCACCCCTTCCACACTAGTCTCGGTGATGAAGTTTCTCTTGGACGGCATAATGCGCCTTTTGTGCCAGCAGTGAAAAGAAGGTGACGTTGGGCTATTAATTATCGCAGCAGGTGCCCCCACCCCCCACCCCCACCCCTCCTATTCTCCGAGAAAGCTGTAGGAGGGAGTATCACCTATTTCATTTTCGTCCTGAGGACTATCTTTCAATGTTATGGGTTTAGAGGAGAAAAAGAAAGAAAGAAAGAAAGAAGAATGCAGAAGATGAAGAACAACAACAACAACAGGAGCAGCGGCGGCAGTAACAACAACAACAATTTTGTGTATACCAAAAAATGAAATATGAATCAAAGATAGACATATGATTATAACGAATACTTGTGAACGCACTTTCCTCCTGAATTATTAAACAGTTCAAGACATTTACGAAAGGGAAGAAGAATACAGAAAAAGAGGCTAAAAAACAGACACACCAAAGCGCATCTTCATTTAATTCCCCACCGCAAAATGAAAATGAAACAACAATTCTGCAGCTAGGTAAAGTCGCCAACACCCTGCTGTCGGGCGAGAGTGAAGACGTGGTGTGTGTGTGTGTGTGTGTGTGTGTGTGTGTGTGTGTGTGTGTGTGTGTGAGTTGTGTGTGTGTGTGTGTGTGTGTGTGTGTGTGTGTGTGTGTGTGTGTGTGTGTGTGTGTGTGTGTGTTTGAATGCGTGTGTGTTTGAATGCGTGTGTGTGTGTGTGTGTGTGTGTGTGTGTGTGTGTGTGTGCGCGCGCGCTTGCTTGTGTGTTTGTGTTTGTGTTTGAGTGAGAGAGAGAGAGAGAGAGAGAGTGTGTGTGTGTGTGTGTGTGTGTGTGTGAGAGAGAGAGAGAGAGACAGACAGACAGACAGAGACAGACACAGAGAGACAGAGAGAGGACCGTATGAATGAACAACTAAATGAAGAAATTAAATAATGAATGAATATATAAACATGCACACACTAACAACAACAACAACAGATCTAACGTAGTATCCGTCGCCTTCACACGATACGTGAAATCATCACCTTCCAAACCTTCATTCCTCCCCTACCCAACCCCCTCTCAAACTCCTCCTCCCTACCCCTCCACTCACCCGAAGCAGTCAGTCACCCACTGCTTGCCTGTACTGGAGCAAAGCAACGAGGGTGATGCATTTCTCTCGCGCCAACGACAAACTGTATGCAAATTAAGCCGTAAATTGCAACACCTGCTCTTGAAAGCACGTGCAGCGGTGCACATGATCAAAGATGGAGGAGCCCTTTGTAGCGGTTGAAGAAGAGAGCTCTCGATCCTCAGGGACACTGGGGGAAGGTAGTTTGAGCTGGGCGTGTTCGTGTTTGCATTTGACAGAGAGAGAGAGAGAGAGAGAGAGAGAGAGAGAGGGAGGGGGGATGTAGGGAGGGGTGTGTGTGTGTGTGTGTGTGTGTGTGTGTGTGTGTGTGTGTGTGTGTGTGTGTAACGCTCGCAGATGTGCGTGGGTGTGTGAGTATACCAACATGTGTGTGTGTGTGTGTGTGTGTGTGTGTGTGCGTGCGTGTGTGTGTGTGTGTGTGTAAGCGCTCGCAGTTGTGCGCGGGGGTGTGTCAGTATACGTATCCACGCGCGTGTGCGCGTGTGTATGTGTGTGAGTGCGTGCGTGCGTGCGCGCGCGCGCGCGCGCGCGCGCGTGTGTGTGTGTGTGTGGCTATGTGATTGTGTTTAAACGAGGAAACGCAAAGTGCACGCGCGTATGCACTAAGAGTCGACTCAACCGTTCACAGGTGTCCATATAATCGGCTAGTGCACACATCTTGCAATTCCTGTCTTTTTGTTGAAGTAGGTTACATCGTAAGCCTGTAAAAACATTGAGGCAAGCGTTATGTCATCCAGGAAAATCAGCGCTCTGGTCATGAATAAACGCTATGCGTTTAACAGTTTCGGAAACTGCTGCTGAAGAAAGCACTTGTCACCACACATTGCCCTACCACGACTGTAAATCTATGATCAGTAACATGTAAAACTAAGACCGGGGTAACACCACGGCTTCAAATAACAAACAAGAAGGGTACCTCTTGCTCCAACACATCCGTTAACTCCAAACAAACGTTGCTTACAACACCGAATGGCCTGGCAGAAATGGCAACACAGAACACACAGAACAAACAAGGAAACATCATCCCCACGGCTTCAGTTCACGTCTTTCCGTGGGCGTGGCTGGTGGGGAGAAAAAAACCTGCCCGATAATTCAAACCCATGCGAGATTAATGGCTGGTCGGTCATGAGAGTGAAGGATTAAGCTAAGGCACTGCTTGGACTGCAGGGTTGAGCTAACTGGACATATAAAAGCTTAGGGGAAAAGATGTACCCGAAGGTGCCAGCGAGACCCACAGAAGTAGGCTGTCGTCCTTAACTAACTGCCGAACCAAGCGACCAGACGGGAGCCATTGTGCACCAGGATTGCTCCCAGCAAGGTTGGCTCGGTAGCTGAGGTGACTGAGTGTGGAGTATTCTCTTCGTGTTGGTTTGAGTTTTCCGCAATCTCACGCTGAGCTGGTTTGAGTTTTGCTTAGATTTTTGTTTTTGTTTACGATACCACCACACACACACACACACACACACACACACACACACACACACACACACACGCACACACACACATATCGGGTGAACAGATCTATTTAAAAAGCTGAAAACCTTGCAGAGTTTCCAAACACAGAAATTTTGCATCCAGCGTCAAACCAGAAGGGCACTTGGAAGAGTGCAGACCTCTCCCCTTCTCCTTAGTTTGCACGCGCGCGCGCGCGCACACACACACACACACACACACACACACACACACACACACACACACACACACGCACACACACACACACACGCACGCACTCACACACACACACACACACACACTCACACACACACACACAGACACAGACACACACACACACACACACACACACACACACACAGAGGGAAGTCATTGTTGGAACAGTCGGATCGGACTGAAGAAGCTGCTCCCTGTGTCAGTATCAGTCTTGCTGGTGAATTCAGTATCCGACGTTTGATCCGGATACGCACCACGGATCCGTTCCTCCCCCCATCCCCATCCCTATCCCCATCCCCTCTTTACGGTTCATTTCTTGGCTACATTCCACCTTTTGACCAAGTTTTGTTACACATCAGTTCAGTAGCGCTGGGCGTCGTCTTGTACACATAGAAACAAACAAATCAACAGAGGCGGGGAAAAAAAAACATAACCTGGCGGGGGAATAACAAGTGTTCATCAGATTCAGCGTCAATGTTCTCATTTTTCTTTCCTCCTCTCTCTCTCTCTCTCTCTCTCTCTCTCTCTCTCTCTCTCTCTCTCTCTCTCTCTCTCTCTCTTCCCTAATCAGGCCAGAGGCAGCATGAACATTACTAACAGATTCTTTTCGATTGTTACCGATCGTGATCGTGCCAGCAAACGTGAACACCTCACTGCCGACTCGAATGCGATTTAGGTCGTCCTGTGTACTTTGTTTTCAGAGAACCCATGACACGACATTAAGGAGGAAAAAAGTGCACGGTGTGTTTTTTTTTTTTCTCGGAAGTAGTTTTCATTTATAGCTACAGTGATCGTGAAGCCAGCGCGTTACAGGTACAGGTCATAGCGCACTTGCCATCGCGGTGTTTTGATCATTCTCACGAAGCCAGAGTTAGTCCGGGTATGTGACCAATTTCTGTTCACTGCCCACCTGTTTCCAGCCTTTTTTTTTTTTTTTTTTGGGGGGGGGGGGGGAGGGTGAGGGTAGAGGGGGGGTGGCTTTCAGGTATCATCGCCCAGTTCAGTGTTCGCATTCTTCGTGCTTATGTCCGCGCAGAGTCGAGTCACACATGGCACAGTCAACACTGGTGCACCGTGATGCTGTCTGTCCATCAGCAATCCTAATGGTGCCATCACACCGGTCGGCGTAAGTGTGGTAAAAGGCGTGTCCGCTGTGTGTGATTATGACGCTTCCATCGCATCGTTGGGGGGGGGGGAGGGGTAGCGTTAGTGGTTCTATTCGTAGCGATGTCTCAGTCATCTTATATGTCTTATTTTCAGTGTTTGAAGTGTTGTGTTTTTTATTTCAACCATTCTGTTACATTCGTGATGTCTATATACTTACGATAGAGTATGTCAGTTCATGTTCTAAGTTTTCCAGTCATTGTTTCACTTGGAGTGACAGACGTGTCCCTGTGTTTTTTACTTCAATGATTCTCTTGCGTTATTGACGTCTGTGCGGTGTTAGTGTGTTTGTTCATGTTCTCCTTAATGTTTCAGTCCTTACCTCGGCCTTACTGTCAGTGTTAGTCGTGTCTGTGCCTTTTCATTTCAACAGTTCTGTCCTGCTCATGACGCCCGTGCAGTGTTAGATGTGTTTCTTCACTGTCCTCCATGACGTTGACGTCATTCTGTTGTAGTCACTTTCCGGGTTAGACGTGTCCATACGTTTGTAGGTCAACGATTCCGCCATCTTCCACACGGTCTACTCCTTGTCGGGGTGTGGGAGCTTGTGTACCTCTATGACCCAGAGAGCTATGCCAGCGGGAGTGTATGCTCCTGGTAGGGCCACCCAAGCTGGACAGGTCGAAGGGGTAGAGGTCAGACTAATGTAGACCAACTCTCCCGGAGGTAAAACGGGTTTGCGTAGGGCCAACACCCCTTCCTGGAAAAAAAAAACAAGTTACAGAAGCATCGACAACATTAAACCAAGACATTCACCTGGGAGAGGAAGGGTCTCCATCCCGGAGACTCATGACGTCAGGCAGTGAAAGCCGAGAGGAAGCTGCAAGACCGACCCCCTTTCTGACTCCCAGGAAAACAGGACGCAGTGGCCAAGCAGATTCTGCGGAGAAGTGGGGCTGGATTGGACACACTCTCAGCAAGCCAGCATCCGGCACCACACGCCAGGCCCTGACATGGAACCCGCAGGGGGGAAAAGGAAGAGAGGCCGACCTCGCAGCAGCTGGAGGCGAGACACTG
>JADBJO010024269.1:17500-25398 GCA_016801955.1 Conus betulinus
TCTCTCCCCCCCTCCCCCCCTCCCCCCTTCTCCTTCCTCCTCCCACTCCCTCAGTCTCTCATCTCTTCCCCCTCTTCCCACATTCTCCCCCCCCCCCCCCCCCCCCCCCACATTGTCCTTCCATCCCCCCCCCATATTCCATTTCCTTGTCTCTCCTCTCATTCCATCCGTCCCTCTCTCTCTCCTCTCTCTCTCTCTCTCTCATCTCTCTCTCTCTCTCCCTCTCTCTCCCCCTCTCTCTCTCTCTCGGAGTGGTTCAAAGTGTGACTGCTTGTTAAGTTCTTCCCAATAATTAAAAGAAACATTTTGCTCGTTAAGTATACGAGAGAGAAAGAGAGAAGAAGAAGAAGAAGAAGAAGAAGAAGAAGAAGAAGAAGAGAGAGAGAGAGAGAGAGAGAGAGAGAGAGAGAGAGAGAGAGAGAGAGAGACCGACAGACAGACGGATATAGAGAGATGACAGGAGAGATAGAGAGAGAGAGGAGCGAGTGAGAGAGGACAGAGAGAGATTTATTTTGGTTGTTATATTTTGTTTTTCTGTTTTCCTTTTCCCCCCCACATTCGTGGCAAATCACTGTATCTTGATTGAGTGTTGTAAGAGTGTTTTCACATTTTATTCCCTCCGCCAAGGCACGAAGTCATGTCTTCATCCGCGTTTGTTGGTTTGCCTATCTGTAAACAAATGATACTAAACTAATGGCCCGACACATATAGGGACACGTGGAAAAAAACTGTGAAGTGGATCCGTGACGCGGATCCAGATTAAAGGACGGATCCGGGATCTGTTACACAGACTGCGCTCAAACTGCTCAACCGATTTTAAGATCTTAATGAAACTTGGAGGAAAGATAGAATATGGCCTACGGACTAACCCGTAATTTTTTTTTTTTTTTTTATACGAATTGACGATGCGGACCCGGATTAAAGGGCGAATCCAGGATCCGCAAAATTATAGCTGAGGTTCGCGCTCTCCTGAGCTCCATTCTAGTCTATACTTGTCATATCTAATAAAGAAGAAAAATGCGAGTTTTTTTTTTTCACATTCTTGGTTGAAGATTGATATATCTGCGACAGTTTCAGTTATAAACAGTGTTATATATATCCTTTTTGTAAGCAACAAGAGAAATGTTGCTATTCTGTACTCTACGTACTAACCCCAAACTATGAGCACTAGATGATAAGCAACAACAACAACAAGAACGTGGCACTAAAATAATTAAAGACAGGCAGACATAATTACAGAGAGACAAACAGACAGACAGGTTAGTATCTGCAGGAACACAGTAGCCATTCCAACTCCCTGACCCCTCTCCGGACCCCCACCCCCCCCTCCCCTCACCCAACCCTTCCTGACCCCTCTCCCGGGTACACCCCCCCCCCCCCCCCCAACCCCCACCCCGACCTACCCAGTCAAAGTCAAAGAGAAAGAAGAAGCCATGAAAGACCAAACCGACACACCCTTCATTCGGCCGTCTTGCAGTCTTCCACTCCCACACACTTTTCCTTAACACACACACACACACACACACCACACACACACACTCTCTCTCTCTCTCTCTCTCTCTCTCTCTCTCTCTCTCTCTCTCACACACACACACACACACACACACACACACACACACACACACACCAGATAGGGTGAAAAAGAGTGCGTTCCCCCAGACACAAATAGCAAAGATTAAGTCGATCTTTCTCTTCCCTCCCTATACCTTCCCTCTCCTTCTTCTTTTCACACCCCCCCCCCCCCCCCCCCCCCCCCCCCCCCCCACCCCCCAAACCCTTTTCTTTTCCAACCTTTTCCCTTCCTTCCACCCCTTTCCCTTTCCGTTTCTGTCTGTCTTTCCGCACGCCTTTGATGCAGGGTAGAGCGATAACACCTTTTCTGTTGGGTTTGTCTTTTTTTTTTGTTTTTTTTTTTGTCCCCCCCCCCCCCCCCCCCTCCCCACACACACACACACTCCCGGTTCAGACAAACTTTGAATCTATTTTCTAAGGTAATCCCTTGTCCTCTTATCTTAACCACCCCCCCCCCCCCCCCCCCACCCCCCCCCCACTTCCACACACACACTCCCCCACCCTCATTCCCATCCCCTCAAATCCCACATACGCACACCTCCTACACCGATCTTCCAATGCGTGCACACGCGCACGCGCGCGCACACACGCACATACATTCCCACGCACCGCACCTTGCACGCACACACGCGCGCACCACACGCAAACACTCACGCACGATGGCGCGCGCGCACACACACACACACGCACGCACGCATGTAATACAATACGCTAAAAAATCGTTTTATACTGAACCAGCTTTGAAGTCCTAATACCGTGTGTGGCCACCATTTGCGTTGACAACTGCTTGACACCTGCGGCCCATTGAGTGGACCAGGTGGTTGATGCGTCCCCTTGGCACACCAGCCCACACATGGACGATGGCCTGGTGAAGTTGAGCCGCTGTTGCTGGTCGTGGACGCAGGAGGTCCAACCGTCTGCCAAGTTCATCCCAAAAATGTTCTATTGGGTTTTAAATCGGGACTGAGGGCTGGCCAGGGCAGCACATTGACGTTGTTATGCTGAAGAAATTGCTGGGGTGGCCCTGGCGGTGTGTGGTCTTGCATTGTCCTGTTGGGATGTCCAGTTTGGGTGTTGCGCAAAAAAAGGAACGACATGGGGTCTGAGCACCTGGTTGATGTAGCGCTGTGCATTGACACCCTGTCCGCGACCAGGACCAATGTTCTGAAAGATGACTGGTCCTATGGCGTGGTTAATGCCAATTGCACCCCATATCATAACGTTCGGGCCTCCCAGGGGGTTCCGCTCTACCACACAGGAGTCAGCATAGCGTTCACCAGGTCGACGCCATATTCTGACACGACCGTCAGCCATGTCAATACAAAAAAACGGCTCTCATCTGAGAACAGTATGCGTCCCCCCACTGCTGCTGCTGCGCCAGTTGATTCGGGCTTGTGCCCACTGCAGCCTGTCCTGCCGGTGTCTTGGTGTCAGTACCGGACCTCTGTGAGGACGCCTACATGCCAGCCCGTTCTCCTGAAGACGCCGCCCGCACAGTGTTGAGGCTGATTCGTTGCTGGAGATTCCCAGGCACCTGTCGAGCAGTGTTGGCGGCTGTTTGCCGCCTGTCCCGCAGATGGGGGTTCGAACAAGATGGCGATCCTCTCTTGGTGTGGTGACCCGAGGACGGCCTGGCCGGGGACGATCATCAGTGGTACCAGTGACTCGCATGCGGTGCTGCAGACGATAGATGGTTGAGATGTGGACGTTTAAAGATGTTGGCGACCTGCCTGGCATCCACACCAGCCTCCAGATGGCCTAGGGCACGATTGCGTTCCTCTGCTCGTAGTCTTGGCATCTCTGTAGCGCTCAGACGGCAAGTCGTTACCTGAACCTTGTAGCGCGGCTTCATAAAGGCTGCATGCCTGCGTACTTGTCGCTGGTTAACTTTGCTCTGCATGGTGTGCACGTGCCTCACATGCAGCAACCAGTTTTGCCATTTTTGTTGACCCTCCAATGCCGGGAAGACACATTGATTCATTAAAGTATGATGAAAATAAAGTATAAGGAAGATAAATAATGATTTAAATGAACAAAGTATCAGAAAGTAATGGGCTTATCAAATCGCTCACATTGTTAGAGAGGCACATATATTTATAACAATGACTAACCCACACGTGGGAAAACAGTCGGAAAACTTCCGTATATAACATCCTTTCCTACGCTACCGTTCCCACCCGCTTAGTTCAAAAATACTGTTCCCATTCCCTTTACTCGCCTTACACGCTAAACAAAACTAGTAGGCCTAAACGCAAGCTCACATTCTTCCATTCCCCGTTTTCTCTCAACCTCACCATCTAATCTGACAGTTCCCCGACCGCCCGACCGCCCTTCTCCCTCCCCCCTCCCTTCCCTGATCCCCTTCACGTTGGGGGGGAGAGAGAGAGAGAGAGAGAGAGAGAGAATACGAATCCACACCGTGGCAAGACTCGATCTCAACAAAAACAACATCCCACCATGACCCCCCCCCCCCCCCCCCCCCCCCCCCACCCCCTATGTAGTAGGTCAATGAGGCCATCACGTGCCTTTCTCGCGCTGTGCGACAGATGTCCCCCTTCAAGCACGCCACGGATGTAGCGAACCCTAGAGACTCCCGAAACCAACACGGCCGATGGGGCGAAAAAAAAAAATCGATGACCCCCCTGTATACTTGTGACACCGCGCCTCAACGGTCATCAGTCATCGGGGTAGTTTAACAAAGCTGAACATGTAAGATGGCAGCATTAAGGAACACACACCAGGCACAGTGAGATCGACCGACGAAAGAGAGCGAGCGAGCACTGTATGGGGGGGGGGGGGGGGGGGGGGGGGGGGGGTCTACGGGTGGCGGTGGGATCGGGATTGCCAGGAATACTTCATAATCCCCGTCTCAGTGCCAAGACTGTCGTGTTTTCTTTCAAGAACTGTAAAGTAAAATCGTGCGAAGCAACAGTCCACATTGTCATTCTCATGCTTTCTGCAAATATGTGGAGTATTTTTTAGGGTTTTTTTGTTTGTTTGTTGTGACGTGTGAAGAAGATATATTAGTACCAAAAAAAAGATTATTTGCCTGTTTTTGTATGAGCATTAAATAATTTTGCACTGTATTTTTCGTGTTTTTATTTGTATTTTCGCATTTTCAACATCGAGACAAAAATCAGCATGCCATGTAGGGACAGTGAAGGTTGGGAGGGGGGGGGGGGGGGGGGAGGTATCGTGCGCATGCCGAAGAAGAAAGGTAGGGGCAGTACAGGGAGGGGGGTGAGGGTGGGGCGAAGTCATTACTGCAGACGAAGGTACGTCACATATATTTCAGTTCATTGTCGGAGCCGTCCTACACTTGACTTCATTGCCAAATAAAACCATGACGCCTGGATCGATAGAGACAAGAGGGCTCGCCATTCGGCCGGACCATGGGCCAACGGACATGATTGCAAGGGATAGGCCTACTTCATGTCTCCCATCCGCTGCAAGGCTGTCTTCTTTTTTCCTGCGCGAGCCATTTTCATGGTTTACATCTACCCTGCCAGAGTCATGTAATAGTTTACCTCTGTCTCCTGCGAGAGTCATTCAACGGTTACATCCTTCTCGGAAGCTATTCCTTTGCTGCGAGAGCCTTTTCGTTTGATGCCATGCCATCACTTAAAAGTCACCGTCGCACAGGCTAGTGTGTGGAATCTTGGCTGCAGCCTCTTCCATGGTTCTGTGTAAATGCAAAAACTGTTCTACTGAACTAATTAACCGCGATCGTAAATTTACAGATTACACCGTCCACAAAAACTGGAAAGAATTCCATCTCCACTATGAGTCGTGTAATGTGGGGGCTTTCTTACGGATTTTAACCACATTTGCGGCATATTATTCTTCCTTCGGTGTACTAACAGACCCTTGTGGTGAATTTCCATTTGCAGCACCGGCAGTGTGACGAGAGTAGATGAACCCAGTGATACAATGAATACAATCCTGTACGCTACGGCAATGTCATGAGAACGTGGAAAAACCACTTGTGACATAATGTTTCACAGTCGAACCCAGCGACATGAAAATGGACACAAGTGAACTCAGTGGCACTGAGACCGATCGTATGTAATGGATTCCATTCACTGTAGAGACATTGAATCCATCCATCAATGGATTTCAAGAACTAACAGTGGACTGCATTTATGAAGATGAACCATTTTTCATCTACCGCCAGGTCAGCACGATGCCACCACTAATCGTGAGGGACTTTATCGTGTGTTCCAGGTCAGTGCGTAGACTATTAACATTCTAGCGGACTTCATTTATTACAAGGATTCCACAAAAAACCATCAATTTTAAAACGGAGTTCAGTGGATTTTCGATAATTGATGGAGTCCATTTTATTTCTGTCATTGGTCATAAAAGAGAAATGTCGGATTTCGGTTTGGTCAAAAAGACATTTTAATGACATGAACGATTGCAAGACGCATGAAAGCTAATTGCTAAAGAATAGTTCGTATCAGCTGGATTATTCCCCTCTGAATACAGCCTTAGGCTTGCAGAGAATTCGCCTTATGAGCTTTTCGTCGTGGTATTTCCTTTCAAAACACTTTACACGCGACGCGTGTTGTGTCCTAGTGTGGTGTGTGTGTGGTGTGGTGTGTGCGTGTGTTGTGTGTGTGTGTGTGTGTGCTGTGTGTGTGTTATGTTGTGTATGGGTGTGTTGTGTTGGTTGAACTGACCGTGTGTGTGTGTGTGTGTGGTGTGTGTGTGTGGTGTGTGTGTGTGTGTGCATGTGTGTGCGTGTGTGTGCGTATACATGTGTGTTTGTGTGCATGCGCGCACGCATATGCAGGCCTTCTGGAATGGGTTGCATGCTGAAACGCATTTGTTCGTAAATTTGAAAACAGGTGCGTGAAGCTCTCTTTGCACTAAGGGACATCCCCCCCCCCCCCCCACACACACACAACACACACATACACAACTAATACACACACATACACCAACCACACACATACACCACAACACTACACATACACCATACACACACACACACACACACTACACCAACACACACCACTACACATACCACACACCAACATACACATACACACCACACACACACATGGGCACACCCACACAAACACACACACACATACACACACCACACACACACATACCACACCACACACACACACACACATACACACACACATACCAACACACACAAATACAACACCACACACACACACATACACACAAACACACACACACATAAAATACACACAAATTATACACACACCACACTCCACACACATACACACACACACACACACACATACACACACACAAACATACATACCACACTACACACACACACAGACACACACACACACATACACACACACCCCCCCCAACACACACACACACTACACACACCACACACACACATACACACAAACACATATACAACCACACACACTACACACACACACACCACACATACACACACACACACATACACACAACACACAACACACATACCCATACAAACACATAAACACCACCAACACACACCGTACCCACACACACACACACACACACCACACACACACACATACACGCACACACACATACCACACACACACACACACCTACACACAACACACACACATACACATACACACACATTCCACACACCACAAACACACCACACAACACACACACACACACACACAACACACACACACACAACATACACACACACCCAAACACACACACACACACACATACACACACAACACCACACACACATACAACACCCACATACACAACACACATCACACACACACACACACACACACACACACACATACACACATACCAACAAACATACACCACCCAGACACACACACACACACACACACAATACACACAACATACACACACACACACACACACACACACCCACACACATGACACAACACATATCACACACACACACACACACACACACCACACACATACACACACACAAACACACAAAAAACACCCACACACACACCACACACACACAAATACAACACACACACACACACACACCACACACCCACACAAGGACCCATACAACAACACACAACCCCCCACCCGACGCTCATCCCACAGGACATCCCAACCCCCACCCCTCTTCCTTCCCCATACTTCCCTGCCCCATCTCCCCTGTGCGCCTAATCTAATCGTGAGAAACTACAGACCTGTGGTGAGGTCAATTACTCGCAATGTACAGAACAACAAAACAAACGTAGCTTCTGTCATTCCTTGCTCCTTCTCGTGTGCTACACATGTGGGCAGATTTACGGGCTGCAAGCGTTTTATTATGCTGTTGC
>JADBJO010024270.1:0-25396 GCA_016801955.1 Conus betulinus
AGTTCATAAAACAATCAAGAAAGCTTTGCAAAATGCTACAGTCTGACTGACACTGACACAAAAGTTTACAAGGTTTACAAAGCAAATTGGAAGAGACAGCCTCACGGGAACTGTATCGTGTAATGTACATATATGTAGTCAAATATATCATTCAGCATAATAAATCATTATTTTTTTGTTTTATCTTTAAGCGCTACAAATCATCCAGTTAGGCCATATTTTTGTTTCGTTTCTGCTTTCTCCTTATAACGTTTAATTCTCTTCCCATCCCCCTTTGCAGATTCTTTCCATTTCTTTTATTACACTTTTGTTTCTTTTCTGCTTTCTCCTTATAACATTTAATTCTCTTTCCATCCCCCTTTGTGGATCTCTCCATTCCTTTTATTACACTATGTGTCTCTCTCTCTCTCTCTCTCTCTCTCTCTCTCTCTCATGATGACATCTCAATAAAAAAAAAAAAGGTCATTTCAAAATGCCTTCAATCACCAATTTGTGTGACGGGACATTAAATTATGATGTGTGTGTGTGTGTGTGTGTGTGTGTGTGTGTGTGTGTGTGTGTGTGTGTGTGTGTGTGTGTTTCTGTGGTGGGGGTGGGAGTGGCTTATGGATGGACTGAAATATTACTCCAGGAGTTTGTTAAATGAGATATATTAAAAAAAGATAATGATAATGATAACAACACAGAACGCCTTGAATCTGATTTCAAATTAAAACTATTTTTAGACTTGATCAGTCATTCTAACAGAAATAGCAGTTAACTTATATCAAACTCTTACTTTTTGCTCAACTTTATGCATTATATGATATAACAACATCTTTCATGAAATGATACATTTTGAACAACACAATGCTAGAATGTAGGGAAAATATTCACAACCGACCGTGAGTTACAATATTAAAGTAAGACCATTGAGACGCCCCCTCTATCACGGTCCGCAACGTCATAAAGCATAAGAATAACCAAATCTAATTTGTATCGCTTGTGATCAGTTTTACTTTCTTACACGTAAAACGTAAGTGTCAGATGTGATTTCTGGCATTTCCTCGGTGGGGACAGTAGTAACAGCAGAATTGACGGAAATTCAAATGAAGTGATGGGAAACGAAGCCGCCTACGTAACGGTTGGCACTTTCGTGTTCAGCAGTGTTTCGCACATATCTTGAAGGCAGTTAGCGTTCACCACGAGGCCAATCAGAAATGGTTTTCATTATATTTTGCGCATGTGTGATTCTAAGTGTCAGTTGTGTCGAGGTAAACATTGGTGGCTATGAATAAACGTTTACTGATTCTTCGCCTTTCTGACATCGTCTGCTCCTGGTTTCGTGTCCGTTGAAGAACACGTGACCCGGCGAACGGATACAAACTGCAGATGGCTGAAAAACAAGCAGTGCGGTATATTTTTATCCCCAAAAGGTTGGTGATGTCGATCGGACATGAGCCCAGTGCATGGGTAAATTTGTTCTGTTTTTGAAAAATATGCTGACCAAACCGCTAAATCAGTGGATTTACTGTGTCAATGACACACCTCGGTTTGAAGAATACGAAACGTTGGATCGGACCCGTAAAATAGAAAGCAGTAGCGAGATGTTAAAAGGGCATGTCTCCCGGGACATGACGAACCACATCCGACCAAGTATTCTTTTGGATTCGACTCAGACTTCACTAAAGAGCAAGTGAATGTGGTTTCAGGACAAAACGTTGAGGAAAAATGTAGTTTTATCATTTCATGTGTTCAAGTTGTCGTTACAATTCTGCAAGGGCTGTAGGGACATGTTGTTTGCGGTATATCGGCGGATGTCCCATTTCAACATGGCTGATTTTGGCTGTTTTTTTTTCAAATAAAAATCAGTTTTATCACACGATCCAGTATATCTCCCTGATATTGTGGCAGTTTCTCTCTTTAAGATACAAGCAACAAAAAATAGACCCAAACAAAGTGGGGAAAAATGTTTTGGACAGTTTATTTCTCCAATCAACACACAAGGGTATGCCATCATGACGTTTTTGTCACTGTCTCATATATATGTAATATTCATGCTGGGTTAATGTAGCCTGAAAATACTGTTGTATTCAGTCATGAAGTTATAATTGTAAAAAAGATTCTCTCTCTCTTTCTAAACATAAAACAGATCTTATTTCTTGTTTCTAGAACAAATTTTTTATGTATTCATCCACATAAAAAAAATTTAAAATAGTTTCCCAAATTGTGAAGAAGACAACATTTGCAAACTTCCAATTGATGAATAGCAGTTGCATGAATGCTTTCAGTGACTGTACGCTCTGTGAAAAATTTACCTGTTAACTTTTGTGAGTTGATAATGCTTTCTTGAAACTGCCCACTCACCTACTTTACTGCTTAACATTCAATCAAGCAACTTGCCTGTGTTTGGAATTTATACAGAACCAAGCAGTGCAGGGGAAAGAAAGTTAATTCAAGGCAACTTTATTTGTTTTGTACAAAAGCCAAACAGCTGGAAGAAGAACAATCTGCTCATGCATGAGCTCATGCGATAGAACTGAGCATTATTCTTGCATTTGTAATGAATGATGCTGGCATGATGACACTGAGTTTACATGTCAAAATTCTGCATGGTTATTATATCAAAACAACATACAGTCTGTTGACTTTATATATCCCAACAGCCAGAAGGACATTCCATGAAAAGTATTAAAACTTGATTCAACTCGCTTGCTCACCTTTTTCCGTATGGGGGTTATAACCTTCAGATTTCTTCATCCTATATTGTTGCAGCAGGAATACTTAACATGTTTAAATAGACAAATACGGGGAAGCATACTAGTACTCCAAGACAAATCTAAATACTGGAAGTTAGTCCAACTTAGTTGTCTCCTGCATACCCTCGCTGTGCAATCAAAAAATTGAATATCAGACGTTCTATAGAGCAGGCAAAAGGCTAATAAGCCTACACCAATATATGTGGTATCGAGTTAATGTCTGGATTTCAACAGTCACCCACTCACTCACTCAAAGTAAACATTGCAATTCCAGAAATGATTCAATTTGTACAGTTTCTGTTGTTTCAGGTATAGCATTGATGCAACCATAGTGCTTCTCAAACGAATCACAAGAAATCGGTGGAAAGAGGAATACGAACACAGGAGACCTCACAGTAAGTAGATCATGTTCTTGCCATGTATAACTTAACAGGTTGCAGATCTTCATTATTATTTTTTGTCTTGTATATTTGACAACTTTCAGCATGTTATTAAGTTTAGGCATAAAAGAACTGTCAATTAACATTAAAAAAAAGACATTAAAGTGGTAAGAGGAGATATAACACTTGTTATCTTGATGCCAACTAATAGCTGACACACTGAATGTATTCTGTCTCTGTAGCATCATTTTTATATCAAGATGCTCCCAGTGACTGAAACCGTGATATGAATTATATTTCAGAACATACAGGCATGTGGCATACTGTAATTAAGTGCGCTGGATCTGGCAGTCAACTCTTGGTAGGGGCAATCGGATTCCACTTCCAGCATGCCTCATATCAGCAGTAAGTGCCAAGTACCCTTCAGAGAAATATGCTGGATTCAAGTATGCTGATTAATGTCTTGGTAAGTGATAAATGTATGGCATGGCACATTTTTATGTACATGAAACACAGTTTATAAGAATGACACAGTAAACTCAGTTTACAATCACATTGATTGAAAATGATGAAATAGACCACAGCATGCAGCTTTACTAAAAAAAAAATAAAAGGTAAATTGATAAACAAATAGAACAAGTGCATGAAATAAAACCGCCACACACCCACAAAGGAAAGATCTTGCCAATATGTGTGTAGCAACATTGGGGATGACAACAATGAATACAAAGAAGGGTTTAGAGTATGCTGAAGTGGAAAAGGGGTTCCCCCACCCTACAACGGAGGGCAGGGGGTGGGGATTGAAAGATTATCATGGAAAAACTGTACAGCCACATCTGATAAAGAAACGGCTGGAGAGCTGTCACCATGATTTTAAGAGGGTAGAGAGGGCAGAGGTTAGGTGGGAAGAACAATAAAAAGAATAGGAAATAAAAGAAGGTAGATGAGACTCTAGGTGTGACAAAGGGGTTGGGAAAGGAAGGGGCAGAAGAAAGGTAAAAGGTGGCAATGAGGGAACATAGCAGGTAAACAAAGAGTGAAAAGTTTGCAAGTCTCAGGGAGCATAAAGCTATTAAAAGACAAGAATGTCGCATTCAGAAAAGAAAGGGGAAAAAAAAAAAGCAGTATTCACATAGAAAGATTGTCATTAGAGCTTACAGATTGACGGCCATCCTTGAGGCAGACAAGACTTGGCCATGCTAAATGTTGGCCATCCTGCATAATTTATTGATCTCAGAGGAGTGGGGGTGGGGTTGGGGGGGGGGGGGGGGGTATGAAAGTTCAGAAGAAATAAGAATTTGGGGGGGGGGGGGGGGGGGGGGGGGGAGAGAGACCACTGAATGGAATCAAGGGTCCACACTCTGCACAATGTGTACATTTTCACTAGCAGGTATCCATATCACATGGAAGGATAGATGGTGGACAAATAAAATCAAATGTGTGGTCTATGTGAAGGAAATGCTTATTCTGTTTACATGTGAAATTGCTATGATCAGTCTCAGTGCATTGGTGGCACAAGAAAAAGATGTAAATGAAAATCATAAATAAGAGAAATGAATATAGTCATGCTTAGGGATGCCAACAACTCCCTTTGCGAGTCAGGGGGAAAAAAAAAAAGGAAACAGAAATACATTCATTTTAATGCGCACAAGTACACATACATATGTCACAAAACAAAACACACAAGAGCAATTTTTTTGTTAACATAAAAGGTAAGCAAAAATGGAAAAGACATGATTCGACAGTGGCAGGTTTTCAGACATGAGAACCACCGAATTGAACACTGAAAATGATACAAGGACAGCATGTTTGAAAACATATTTTTGTGTGACAGTGGATTGTCACCGGGACTGAGGTGGACTCTGTTGTCCAGTAGTTGCCCAATTCATGCGTGCACGGTGTTGCGCAACAACTGTCGCTTTGTCCACTTGAGGAGCTGTGTGGCTCAAGGGTGGTGGGACAGCCCAATTGTACTCTTGCTGTGCTTGCTTTGCTCTTTTATAGCTAAGGCAGGTGAGTCTTAGCAGAGTCAGCTTCAAACAAATCATTGATGTAGTCTGCAACACAAAACAGATGTCACATTATGCCATTTCTGAGATGAAGTTGTGCTACTGGCAACTTGCCCAGTTTAATGAAAACGTGAATCAAAGAGAGTCGAAACTATAACAACAACAAAACTCAAGTAAAATGTTTGACCTCTTAAACAGTTACATTTGAGAAAATGTTTGTCAGACTCAGCATAGCCCTCTTATAAACAAGGTAATGTGTCAACAATTCAACATTTTGAAACAGGAACTAAGTAACAGTTGCAATACAAAAAAAGAAAAATGTCAATATTTGAACAGTCTCATACTTCTACTTTGCTTCTCCTTGACTGGTATGGGGACTGCAGCACCCTTTGCTGATCTTGGTCTGGCAATCTTCCACTGGAGGTCACCATCATCAGTCACAGCCTGTTTGCTGCCAGCATTTGCATTGAAATGCATTGCAGCAAGAAGCAGTCTGTCCACAAGAAATCATACGTAGTTACTGAAAATGTACAGAACAGACTATGACTGCATGAGTTTATTTTTCCATATTCAACAGAATGAAAGCGAGACCACTTGTATCATGGCAAACTTGTACATGTTCTATTAGTCAATTGTATGGACCCCCCCCCCCCCCCCCCCAACACACACACACACCCTGTTTATGGATCCCCCCCCTCCTTCCTTTTTTGGGATTCCCCCCTCCCTTTTTATGACCCCCCCCCCCCCCACCCCCTTGTTAATGGACCCCCCCCCCCCCCCCCCTCCCATTTATTTGTATTTGTTTCATTACAAGGGCTATTCAGCATAGCGCAGATATCTCTGGAATAAACTGTACTGTATTTCACACTTAACTTTGATCAAACAGGAAACTTATAAACATACTTGCTTTCCATGACATTATAAGTGAAGTGGTAAAGCTTTGGGGCAAAGTGGCAGACAACAGCATGGTAGGACTCTAGGCTTGCTGTCTGAACATCAGGTGACAACATCCCCATGTCTCTGTGGAGGAACTTGCTGCAGATGATGTCTTTCAGAATCTATGTTGACGTGTGTCTGACATAAAAGAAGAAATCAGTGTCAGAAAACGAAAATATCAATAACTAACTGATTAAAGCGATCAGAAATATGATTGATGAATATGGTACAGGCATTGTACAGTATTTTACTAGTTTTAATCTAATGTGCTTATGGCAGTTTCTTTCATCATGACATTGAGATCATGCAAGAAAAAATTCATACCTCATCTTCTTGGTACGTGTGTTTTAGTTTTGAAATTATAAAATGATCTGCAAAATCTGACCACATAAAATGTTTTTGATTGATAATAATACACTGACAACATTGTGGCTGTGGCATCAAATGTAGAAATTAGAAAACCAATGGATGGAGTTTTCAGCAAGGTTTGAAAGCATAACAACTCGAACTACCTGGTTACCTTGAGACAGAATGTTTTAGAAACTAAACTCTACAATGGCAGCTTTATGAATCTACTGTATAATTTCTTGATGGAAATGGACAGCGCCATTTCTGAAACTATGGTTATATTGTGCACAAGTGTTCGCTTAGAGTATGACTGAACAGTAGTCTTCCATGCAGGCTCAATTTTTACATTTATTCCCACTGAGTATTGATTGATGGAACATAAGTTTAAATTTTCTCAGTTTCACAGAAATTAAGCCATTCAATTTGAAAATAAATACAAATCCTGTAACAAAATATCAGGTTGCGCTTTTTCAAGATCAAATAATGTAATGTCAGTTCTATGCTCATAAGGTGAGTCTGGAACCCACTGTAATGTGTGGTCTGAGATTGTTTTCTCTTGAAATTAAGTACAATGTGTTATTGCTTTCTCTAGAAAAATTAAGTACAATGTGTTATTGTTTTTCTCTAGAAATTAAGTACAATATGTTATTGTTTTCTCTAGAAATTAAGTACAATGTGTTACCTGGTCTGATCCAGGCTCGAGGTTCCAGAGGGCCATGCAAACAACTATGGAAAGTCCCCCCATGTCCTTCAGGGATGTCTGCAATGTGGTTGACCATCGACAGCCATTTGTCCTTCACCTCTTGTTATCGGTTTGAGCCTTCAGGAGTTGATGTGGAGCACCAGTACATGTGCTTCTTTATGCCTTTACACCACAGGCTAAGGCAAGCATTTCTTTGGACTTGCCTGCAGTGTCAAGTTTCTTCCCAACACCTGAAACATGTGTTATGAAAACAATTATACAGAAATGTTTTCAGCAGTTTTCATTACAGTTTGGGGTCTATACGTTTTCTCCGCACTGATCCAGCCCTAGCACCTTCACCCACAACTTTGAAAGGCATGTGTTTTAAACAGAAAAAAAAACAAAACATCATTATACCGAAACAGTTCAGTGCTTTAAAGTGGCCATGCAGATGCATATGTCTTATTCACCAAGGAAATCTTGCTGACACTCCACAGATCAAGAGATTTCAGCTGTGGAAAATTAGGTTGTAAACCAAAGCTTGTTGGTAAGGCTTGCTAGGAAATATGATAGACATGAAAAACATATAGCTTGGACTTTGAATTTCTATTATCAGGTGTTTTTGCCCTTGGTTGCATGCATGCAGCCCATAGAGCATCTTTTCTTTTTTTCTTGAAGTGTGTCATATGCCTGTTCTCTTCATGACTATGCTTTCTTTCCTCCTTTCTTTTTTCTTTTCCTCTCATTTTTCTCCTTCCTGCCCCCACCCCCATCCTCCATTTCTTTTTTAACTTGCTTTGCTTTACTATTTCTATCTTGCTCTCCCTCAATTTCGTTTCAAATGGACCCGCAACTGCTATGCATTATCTTAATATTTCATTACTGAAGAACACTTGTTTGCCTATTTTAATGATTGGGTGTTGGAAATACAAAATGCTGTTGTTGCATTTGTGCTAATGTACTGTTGTCAGCTAATAAACCGTGTGCTAAACCTTTAAAATGTATTGTGTAAGAAAGCGTGTGCCTGTGGTCAGTTTGATGTTACATTACCTTTGGCCATATGCCAGACATCAAAGCGATGGATAATTGGTTGTTCGCTTGAACCACTCGTATGGTGGTTCCTCATATATTTTTTAATACTGGCATGTCTGTCAGTGATGATCAGTGATGAGGTGCTGACAGACACACTGTCTTTCATTTTTTCCAGGGATTTCTTCAGCCCTTCCAGCTCTATCGCATGGGAGTTTCTAACTTGATTGCTCTGAAAAGAGAATTAAAAGCATGCTGCTATCCAGATATATTAGCTGTAGTAGCAAGTTCACATGGACCTTTGCGATGTAAGAACAGGATTAAAAATGTGCAGCCATAGTTTGAATCAATCCACTTGAAAAAAATAATGGGCACTGCGCCTCAGTGGCCTACATTTGCTGTGATGAAGTGATCATAACTGACATGCATTGAATTGGTAGACAGCCTGTCATACTTGTTCTTCTCCAACACACATCATACATACACTTTACCAAGTGGAATTTTTTTAATTCTTATGTTAAATAGTTGACTGCTTTGTGATGAAATCTGATCTGTGGACTAAAACAAAGACAACCATGTGGAAACACAGATGTTTTAAATTCACCTGCACAAGCTCAACATGGAGAACTTGAGCTGTCTCTGCATCCAGGAGTATGGAGCTGCAGTATTTGGCACAGTGTCCTGGAGAGTCACATCTGCTATCTCCCGCCAGCTTGACTGTTTTGCCTCTTCTAGCCAGGAAAGGTGATCCTGGCATTTCTGCCAGACATTCCTGACAGCTGGCACTAGATAGGAGCCTTGTATTTTATTAAAGGTCATCCTACTGAAACAGGCAATGTTGGCGTGGCTGAAAACGGCCAAGAGGCGGGTTGCCGAACAGGCAGTGAAGAAGGTAGCTGCTGCAAGCACAAGGTTGACCAGTGCATCTGCCTGGAATAGGGTTGTGAAACCCATGTAAATGAGTAACCACATTCGCAGTCACTGGTGTATTCAACACTTGTGCCACATTCTTCCTGCTTCACTACCTGGCATGGCTTGGCACACATTCTGCAGACACTAAGGAGCAGTTCCAGCTGGACTTCACAGACAATGTACTTTGTCTCTGCAAAGGGATCAGTCCTGTGCAGGTCCTTGGTCTGTGTGCGCCTGCAAACACACACACACACACACACACACACACACACACACATTCAGTTTCTACATACTTTTTGTAGTTTATCAGTGTCAATGATGATAAATATGCTGATTGGCTTCATAGTGGCAACTTTAGGGTCAGTTTACAAGCCTTTAAACAAAACATCAAATGCAAATAAAGTTACTGTTTTGCTTTGTGCTATTTTGCCAGTCAGGATCTTCATCTTCCTGGATGGAATCAGAGTCTATCTGATCACCATCTCTCAGGATTGGGCTGCAACAAATACAATAAAACCAGAGCTCAATCTGAAAATGACTTATAATCTCAGAATGAGAAATGGCGGTCACATTTATGATATCAGACAAGAGCACAATAAAATAATGAAATGAACACACCACTCCAAGCAGAGACAACAGTTTATGAGTAACTCTTTGTAGTAAAGCATGATAACCATAACATTGCTGAAATCTGATTTTGATGGTAGAAAAGTCACCTGGCAAAATAACAACACAGGCACATTACCACACGCACTTACATGTGTGCATACACTATGTGCAAATTTGATAAATAAATATCTACACACCTCAACCATAATCAAATGCATGTATTCACAATGCAAGCACAAGGCACATGCCTGTGTGCAGATGCTTGTAGTCACACTTTCCAAATTCTGACTGAAAACTCCCATAACATGCTTGGAGTTCAAAAGCAGTTTAATTTTTTTTTTTTTTTTAGTGACTTGAGATAGATGCATCTGCACAGTGTGTAAAACGTGTATGTCATTACATTGCTCTAGCAGAGAACATTTTGTATTAATGCAACCACATTAATTGTAAATTTTCAAATTCACATTTGTTTATTGTGCTTTAAGGTGTTCACAGGGATAAATGTCACTTGTTTATTGTGCTTTAAGGTGTTCACAGGGATAAATGTCATATCAACAGCATTCATGGTATGTTCTATCATTATCAGTAGATTTGCTGATCTGTGCTATCATTGTCGCTGAACTGGATCTGTTTGGCATTCAGTGGAAGTGTGCACCTTCTCTGGAGTCCGAGACGATTTGCTCACATGAAGCTGGAGTGTGGTCTGTGTTTCTCCAGTCATGGTCTTCAGAACACTGGTTTGCTGTTTAGTTGACTTCACATTCTGCAACAGTTTACACTTTTGTATGTTCCAAATGTAAGGCCTTACAAGTGACTTTGCTAAACATTCATTCAAAGTGAAACCAATTCTGAGTTAAACTGGTTATTTCATTTCTTCTCTGAACACACACACACATGCACAAGTGTGTGTGTG
Organism: Conus betulinus; assembly: GCA_016801955.1. Classification (NCBI taxonomy): domain Eukaryota; kingdom Metazoa; phylum Mollusca; class Gastropoda; order Neogastropoda; family Conidae; genus Conus; species Conus betulinus. Next base: position 10,557 of record JADBJO010024270.1, read on the forward strand.
TGTTTCTACCCCCCCCCCCCCACTTCCCCCTTTTCTTCCGCACTTTCAAAATGCGATATGAATTGACTAATAACATTACAGCCCTGGTATGACCCAAGGTGGCTGGTTAGGGTATAAGCAGTATGAATTAAATAGTGTGGTGTGTATGTGTATTTATATATATATATATGTGTGTGTGTGTGTGTGTGTATGTTGTGTTGTGTGGTGGTGTGTGTGTGTGTGTGTGTTGTGTTGTGTTGTGTTGTGTGTGTTGTGGTGTGTGTGTGTGTGTGTGTGTGTTGTGTTGTGTGTGTGTGTGTGTGTGTGTGTTGTGTTGTGTTGTGTGTGTGTGTGTGTGTGTGTGTGTGTATATATATATATATATAGTAGAATCCGGTTATAAGAAAGTTGAGGGGGGATTTTTTTTGTTTGTTCTTATAACTGAGTTTTCTTACAGCCGAGGTTTCTTATAATCGAGAGTTCGAATTTTAAATTTTTTTTTAGAGTATTTCTAATATCCAAGTTTTTGTTTGTTTTTCCTTTGGTTCTCCTTTTTCTGCATGTTTCTGTAATTGTTAGTGTGTGTACGTCAGTGTTTAAGAGAGAGAGAGAGACACAGTTTGAGACACACACATACACAGAGACATAGAGAGAGACAGAGAGACAAAGAGAGTCGGAGGAGAGAGAGAGAGAGAGCACTTTGGTTTTATTTCGCAAGTAAACTTTGGCCTGTGACATAAAACGTCTAGTGTGTTTTCTTTTTCTTATCACTTCTCTCCCCCTCTCTCTCTCTCTCTCTCACACACTCACTCTCTCACACACACACACACATACGCACACACACACATACACAAACGCATAAACATAATAGACGACTAAAAATGTGACAAGGGGGAGCATAGATTTATTCTTGGCGCCATTGGCCGTCATGACAGAAAGAAAGAGGGATCAACATTTTCGTGTGTGTATGATGTGGTGTGGAGAGAGAGAGAGAGAGATTGGGAGGGGGGGGAGAGAGAGAGGGAGAGAGATTTTTAGAACGCAATGGTAAACGGTTAAAAGTCCACATAATCGTAAGGAGATTTCCCAATATTAACAAATGCACCTATGAATAAACGAATCGCCTATCATTCTCGGACGAGTCCTCAGTCCAAAAGGTGTTTTAAACATAAACCATAACACGAATGCTAATTTGGAGCAATTCCTGCTCTGTAGAGTACACCATAACATAAAAAGTATCAGCTGGTCTTTCAGAAAATGTTTGGTCTGCCTCTTTCTTTCACACTTTTGTCAGGCCACTAAGCAACTCGAAACCACACGCTCAAAGTGTTGACAGAGATTCTGAAGGTACACCTTTTCCTGACAAACGAATGTTCCAGGTAACTGAAACAACGGTTGGTATGGAAACCACGCCCTATAGGTCTCCGTGCAAGCTGTGTACACTACAACAGGTGTTTGGAGCAGTGTTGCCGCTGCAGTAACTTCCACATCCGATCCCCCCAGAACGAGGCTGTAGAGTGTTTCCAGAGAGGTACTGACCTAGGTGTTGCCCGACATAAGCAGTGAAGGTTTCATGACTGCGACACAGAAGTCAACAATTACATCTCTTAGCTGTTCATGAAAATCCTGTGTGCCAAGAGCCCTGTAAAGGCAGTTTCCATCACCCACAATTGCGTTCACTTCAACGGGTATTCCCAGCTCTCTTCTGACCGGTCTTTCAGGCAGATCATGAGGTTTGGGGAGACCCAGTCTCTCAGACTGCTGTTGTCGCCAAGAAGCATTGGTTGGTTCGAAACTTTGCAGGGGCGCGAATTGAAACCCCATAAAGTCCACGTCTGGCTCTGCTTTTCTTCTCTCTCTGTCATTCTGTGCTGCTGTCTCCCTTTGCCTCCATCCTTTCTCTCGTTTTTTCTTCCCTTCATCCTCCTCGTTCGTCTGTCTATTCTCCCTTCTTAACTCTTTTCTCGTCTCCCCATTCTTTTCCCCCATCTTCTGCTCTCGTCTGTGTGTGAGTGTGTGTGAGAGAGAGAGAGAGGGAGGGAGGGAGTGATGGAGAGAGGAAGGAGAGAGAGAGAGAGAGTGTGTGTGTGTGAGAGAGATTGCAGAAGTTGATTGTCAATGTCCTCATGTTTCGCCTTCCTATTCTTTTGCTGTAGCTGCGGGTCAGTTGTACTGCCCAAGAACTGATTTTTTGTATTTGTCCCTTTGTTTTACAATGTTGCACAGAGTAGCAAGAGGAATTTGAAATTCTTCAGCAATCAACGTCTTTCTCTTTTTCGGGTTTCTCTCCACAGCATCCAAAATTTTCGATTTTTTTCGTTTCAGCGAAATTGCTTGTCTTTTGTGTTTGTCAGCCATCTTCACTTTACATTGTACAAAGCCTTGCCTTGCATTGAATATGTACTGGTGTGAAGAGAGAAACAGGGGTGGGGGCGAAGTTCAAACATCTCTCTCGTATCAAGCGCCTGCGTTTTGTCTAGCTTACATGTATCCGGATATCCCATCTCTTAGGTGACATCAAAGGGCCCACATCCTGTACCGCCAATTCCTGTGGCCTGCATTGTGGATTATTTTTTTTTTTTTTTTATGTATGTGTAGGCCCCACCGAGAAAATCTTCGACAGCCGAGCCGAGACTTTCTTATATCCGAGGTAAAGTTTCGCCAGGGTCAGCTAAACCTGTTTCTTACAAGCGAGTTTTCTTACAACCGAGTTTCTTACATCCGAGGTATTTTAAGTAATGTTAAAGAATCCTCTCAGCAGGGGAAACCATTTGATTTTCTTATAGCCGAGTTTTCTTCCAACAGAGTTTCTTATAACCGGATTCTACTGTGTGTGTGTGTGTGTGTGTGTGTGTATATATATATATATATATATATATATATATATATATATACACACATATACTACTGTATATATATATATATATATATATATATATATATACATACATACATATCTACATACTTACATTTATTAAACATGCTAAATAAATAGCAGAGGGAAATCAAACGAAGGCTAATAATCTCCACACACATTAAGTGTTAAGAGCCACTGTTCCTTGTCCCGAGGCACACACACACTCCTTTTCACATAGCTTCCACCACATTCACCCAAATCCTCCCACATATAATGCATGACATTACACTTCATCCTCTACACTGCACTACATCATTTGTCAACCTTGCATGATATAGAGATGGATAAAATGAGGACAGTGACAATATGTTCAAGGACAGTTAGACCAGCGCACCCAAGTTTTATGCAGGTTACATTAATCACACACCGGTCTCATCAATACTATTGTGGATCACTACCATGACCGCTACCATCATCAACAAAATAAGAAGTTAATTCATAACGCATACTCACACCACACACAGAAAAGAAGAACAGAGTGAAGAGCAAAATGAAAAAGTCAGTAACATACTGGGTGTACTACAGCTTGGACACCGACATGTTGTGTGTCTTCATCTGTCGATACATTTTCTTCTTCAGGTGCACTCGTTTCATTCCAGCTGGCACTTGTTTCATGCTCAGCTGTGGCAGTCTCTGATTCAGCCGAACCAGATTCAGCTGAACCAGCAATGGCACTTTCTGCTGACTGGAACAGAATGTGGCAGTGGTCATGGTAGATGGAGACTGAGGGTCCACTATCATGATCAATGTGTATACATAAAATTTTGGAGTGATGGAAGCAGAACGTTGAGGACAGAAATCCCAGCACGCACCCAAGCTTCTTTATCCTCTATACCAGTTGCTGGGATGTTACACCATCAAGGCTTCCTCAAGAATTCTGCTTTCCTCACATAGTTTAGCACTTTGGAAATTAACTGACAGCTCCAGTCCAATAACTTGACATTTCACTCAAAACTGATCAATGTACAGAAGAATTGTTTGAGATGATCCTTCCTACCACATTAATGTTCTGTTGATGATTTGGTTGAGAATGAGTGTATATTCAGTTCATGTTAACATGGGTTTGGGATAACACTTCATCTTGTGGTTCATGTAAATCAAAATAAAGGAGTATCTGTATAGTCTCCTGCCTAAAGACAGTGATAGACATTAACTTCCAAGGTGTCAACCCTGATATGGCCCATAGCTGGGGGGGGGGGGGGGGGGGGAAGCTATAAGTCACATGATTGATTGATTGAAATAAAAACATATTTATGTACAATATACTTTCTATCCTGCTCTGTGTTGTAATTTTTTTTTTCATGTATGATTTGTTGCAAATCAATCTCTCAATCAGAAACTAAAAAAACACATTAAAACTTCTGAGGACGAGTAGTAATACAGTGGTAAAGTTTAGAAATATAGTAACAGCCAAGTTCAAGCACTGCAGTATTCATACTTCTAGCATTCACACATCTGGCAATAGTTGTAGTCAACACAAGGAGACTGGGCATGAGAGAGACACAGAGTGGTAATATGTGTGCAAATGTCCTACTTCGAATTTCATCATCATGTGATTCAAATCTACTGATTCACTCAGGCATTCATCGTACTGCACATGATTTGTTACTGTATGCCAACACACCTCCAGCCTTCTCCGTTTGTTAACCAGCGATGATCGTCTGGCAGCTGCAGCCTGGTGCCTTTTTCCTTCTCCCTCCTTGTGTTCAAAGACTGAGGGAACGGCATCGCTTGTTAGCTCGGGAGCGAACTTTGGAATGCCGTGGTTTCCGCCGAGCCTTGAACTTAGCGTAAAATGCGTGGAGCAGACAACGTCATGGCTTTTCGGCATCCATAACTTGCCATGCTCATCCACTCTGTTGATTTTACACGCCATTCTTTCTTTCGGCGTTCATCCTTTGGAAACTGGTGAAAAGAAAGACGCGATTCAGATGTTGCTGTCTCCGAACATCCCGGTGCATCACACACTCGCGGCATTTTGTAGTGGCTTATGAACACGAGGTAGGCCTACTGGTCGGTCAAGTTTCTAGCCAGCTTCGTTTCGTTTTCCATCTGCACGGGCGTCCTGGACATGACGTCAGCGCTGACGTCAGCAGCGGGCTATTCGAACAAGATTTCATGGGAGCAGATGAAATATGCGCGGATCGAGTGTGCTTTTTTTCAAAGATCACATCAGGTGGGACATCTCTGAACAAGATCTTTCATGACGTCTGCTGTAAAGTGTTTATGTCTCACATCATGCAAGTTCCAACACTCTAAAAGAATGTTTCACTGTGAGTGGTACATGACATGGAGGTAAGGTAAGGTAATGTTGCTTATAGCCCAGCGACCACAAAGGGCCATATCAGGGCTGTCACCACGTTATAATCAACTCACGTCATATCAAGCATAAAGAAAAAAAAAAACAAAAATCAAAAACACCTTTCACGCATCTCTTTAAAGTACACTTTCTAAAAATGCACCAGAAATTTCGTTTAAAATCTTTCTTCCGTAAAATCTTAGATCAGATGAAAAATTTAATCTCTTTCAGAAATTCAATGACATCAGGTGGGTCATTTCTGAACAAAGTTTTCATGGAGTCTGCCGTAAGGTGTTTATGTCTCATATTGTGCAAGTCCCGGCACTAAAAGAATCTATTTCACTGTGAGTGGAACATGACATGGAACGCACCACGGAGCTTCTTCACCTTTTAAAAGATGAGCATGGGTTTAACAACGAGTAGCCTGTATGCAAATAGCACAAGACCGTTTCGTCTTTACGGCCACCTCTAGAACATGTAAAAACTCCTTCAGGTTTGGATGGATTTTAAATAGTTTGTTATCCGTCTGTGAGTTCCATTCCTCTTGCCAGTGGTTTTTGACATAAGCATGTGTTTTGGGTTTCAGATCAGTATGAACATGATAATGGAATGCACCACGGAGCTTCTTCACCTTTTAAAAGGTAAGGATGGATGTAAAAGGGGTGGCCTGTGTGCAAACGGCACAAAATTGTTTCTTCTTCTTTATAGCCACCCCCTGGAACATGGTAAAAATTCTTTCAGGTTTGGTCTATGTTTTCAGAGACACTTGTGAAATACAATTCATATCTTAACCTGAGGCTAACTTGTTTTGTATCCAGCATCTGTAACCAAAAAAAGAAAAAATTGGCATGTGATGAATTGTGACGGAAAGGGGAAAAAAGGCAGAGTTTCCAGAGTAAAGACAGCAGAAAGCAGGAAAACAGTGAATATCACATGCATTTCATACACAGACCCACAAGGGTTTTGATTTCTTCTTTTTAATGGAAATGGGTAAAAGAAAGAAAGCAGGTTGTACACACTCACACATGTGTACCCACTCACACATGCAAACTATGTTGCAGCAGACTGTGTACACCAGTGCAGCATCCCAAACTACGATAAAGTGAAAAATACATGTGAATGGCAAAGAAAAAAAAAAAGAACTTTATTATATTGGTAATGAAAAACGTGTGTGTGTGTGTGCAAGAGTGTCTTACCTTTTTATTGCATTTCCTTTTTTTCTTTTTATTATTATTTTCTTGATGTAGCATCACATACTGTGGTGAAAACACATGAACTAAAAAATTCATTCATTCTAATGAAAAACATTTCAGCGTAAACTTTCAACTGTGCATTTTACTGGAAGTCTGTGTAAAATAGTATCTTTATTGAAACAAAAGGTCACTGATCTTAGCAAAGCAATTCACTGACAATACACAGTGTAAGCAGGAAGGCGACCTCGGGGGAAACGGACAGCCAAAGATCTGTGGAGAAGTCTCCCTCACACCAGCGTTAAGGAACTCACCCCCTCACCATGAGAGAAGTCTGGTCTGCGTCAAGGTCCAAACTCCTGGATGCCCAGAAAAGGACAAGTGGCAAGGGAAAGGCACCCTGGAGTCATGAGCTGGAGTGTGGCTCTGCCCCCTTCCTGTGTGACAGCACAGGCCCAGACTTGTGTATGAAAGTATGAAAGGGGTTTCTGCCCTCACGACTGGCTGTCCAGCTCTCCCTCGAGTTTTCTTTCTTAATCTTTGCACTACATTCCCTTAATTACTGTCAGTGTTGTTACACAGTGTCCACTACTGTCACCATGTTCCATGAACGTCAGTGTTGTTGTTACACTACACTGTCCACTACTGTCACCATGTTCAATGACTGTCAGTGTGTTACACTGTTACACTGTCCATTACTGTCCCATGTTACTGTCAGTGGTGTTACACTACACCTGTCACACTGTCCACCATGTTCAATGACTGTCAGTGTTGTTCACAGTGTCCACTACTGTCACCATGTTCAATGATTTTCAGTGTTGTTACCACAATGACTGTCATTGTTGTTACACTACACTGTCCACTACTGTCACCATGTTCAATGACTGTCAGTGTTGTTACACTACACTGTCCACTACTGTCACCATGTTCAATGACAGTGTTGTCAGTGTTGTTACACATACACTGTCCTATTACTGTCACCATGTTCAATGACTGTCAGTGTTGTTACACTACACTGTCCACTACTGTCACCATGTTCATTACTGTACACCACTGTCACCATGTTCAATGACTGTCAGTGTTGTTACACTACACTGTCCACTACTGTCACCATGACTGTCAATGTCCACTACTGTCAGTTCAATGTGTCAGTGTTGTTACACTACACTGTCCACTACTGTCACCATGTTCAATGACTGTCAGTGTTGTTACACTACACTGTCCACTACTGTCACCATGTTCAATGACTGTCAGTGTTGTTACACTACACTGTCCACTACTGTCACCATGTTCAATGACTGTCAGTGTTGTTACACTACACTGTCCACTACTGTCACCATGTTCAATGACTGTCAGTGTTGTTGTTACACTGTCCACTACTGTCACCATGTTCAATGACTGTCAGTGTTGTTGTTACAGTGTACACTGTCCACTACTGTCACCATGTTCAATGACTGTCAGTGTTGTTACACTACACTGTCCACTACTGTCACCATGTTCAATGACTGTCAGTGTTGTTACACTACACTGTACACTGTCCACTAGTGTTGTCACTGTCCCATGTCACCATGTTCAATGACTGTCAGTGTTGTTACACTACACTGTCCTTGTTACTGTCACCACTACTGTTCAATGACTGTCAGTGTTGTTACAATGTCCACTACTGTCACCATGTTCAATGACTGTCAGTGTTGTTACACTGTCCACTACTGTCACCATGTTCAATGACTGTCAGTGTTGTTACAGTGTCCACTGTCACTGACTGTCACCATGTTTCAATGACTGTCAATGACTGTCAGTGTTGTTACACTGTCCACTACTGTCACCATGTTCAATGACTGTCAGTGTTGTTACACACTGTCCACTACTGTCACCATGTTCAATGACTGTCAGTGTCACCATATTCAATGACTGTCAGTGTTGACACTCCTCTACTGTCACCATGTTCAATGACTGTCAGTGTTGTTACACTACACTGTCCATTACTGTCACCATGTTCAATGACTGTCAGTGTTGTTACACAGTGTCCACTACTGTCACCATGTTCAATGACTGTCAGTGTTGTTACACTACACTGTCCATTACTGTCACCATGTTCAATGACTGTCAGTATTGTTACACTACATGGTCCATCACTGTCACCATGTTCAATGACTGTCAGTGTTGTTACACTACACTGTCCACTACTGTCACCATGTCAATGACTGTCAGTGTTGATACACTACACTGTCCACTACTGTCACCATGTTCAATGATTGTCAGTGTTGTTACACTACACTGTCCACTACTGTCACCATGTTCAATGACTGTCAGTGTTGTTACACTTTCCACTACTGTCACCATGTTCAATGACTGTCAGTGTTGTTACACTACACTGTCCACTACTGTCACCATGTTCAATGACTGTCAGTGTTGTTACATGTCCACTACTGTCACCATGTTCAATGACTGTAAGTGTTGTTACACAGTACACTGTCCAATACTGTCAACATGTTCAATGACTGTCAGTGTTGTTACAGACACTGACCATTACTGTCACCATGTTTAATGACTGTCAGTGTGTTACACTACAATGTCCACTACTGTCACCATGTTCAATGACTGTCAGTGTGTTGTTACAGTGTCCTGTGCTGTCACCATGTTCAATGACTGTCAGTGTTGTTACAGTTCCATTACTGTCACCATGTTCAATGACTGTCAGTGTTGTATCACTGTCCACTACTTTCACCATGTTCAATGATTGTCAGTGTTGTTACAGTGTCCACTACTGTCACCATATTCACATGACTGTCAGTGTTGTGTGTCCTCTCTACTGTCACCATGTTCAATGACTGTCAGTGTTGTTACACTACACTGTCCATTACTGTCACCATGTTCAATGACTGTCAGTGTTGTTACACAGTGTCCACTACTGTCACCATGTTCAATGACTGTCAGTGTTGTTACACTACACTGTCCATTACTGTCACCATGTTCAATGACTGTCAGTATTGTTACACTACATGTCCATCACTGTCACCATGTTCAATGACTGTCAGTGTTGTTACACTACACTGTCCACTACTGTCACCATGTTCAATGACTGTCAGTGTTGATACACTACACTGTCCACTACTGTCACCATGTTCAATGACTGTCAGTGTTGTTACACTACACTGTCCACTACTGTCACCATGTTCAATGACTGTCAGTGTTGTTACACTTTCCACTACTGTCACCATCTTCAATGACTGTCAGTGTTGTTACACTACACTGTCCACTACTGTCACCATGTTCAATGACTGTCAGTGTTGTTACATGTTCCACTACTGTCACCATGTTCAATGACTGTAAGTGTTGTTACACTACACTGTCCCATACTGTCACCATGTTCAATGACTGTCAGTGTTGTTACACTACACTGACCATTACTGTCACCATGTTTAATGACTGTCAGTGTTGTTACACTACAATGTCCACTACTGTCACCATGTTCAATGACTGTCAGTTTTGTTACACTGTCCTCTACTGTCACCATGTTCAATGACTGTCAGTGTTGTAACACTACATTGTCCACTACTGTCACCATGTTCAATGACTGTCAATGTTGTAACACTACACTGTCCATTACTGTCACCATGTTCAATGACTGTCAGTGTTGTAACACTACACTGTGCATTACTGTCACCATGTTCAATGACTGTCAGTGTTATTAGAGTGTCCTACTTTCACCATGTTCAACGACTGTCAGTGTTGTTACACTACACTGTCCATTACTGTCACCATGTTCAATGACTGTCAGTGTTGTTACAGTGTCCTCTACTGTCACCATGTTCAATGACTGTCATTGTTGTTACACTATACTGTCCCACTACTGTCACCATGTTCAATGACTGTCAGTGTTGTTACACTACACTGTCCACTACTGTCACCATGTTCAATGACTGTCAGTGTTGATACACTACACTGTCCACTACTGTCACCATGTTCAATGACTGTCAGTGTTGTTACACTACACTGTCCACTACTGTCACCATGTTCAATGACTGTCAGTGAAGTTACAATACACTGTCCACTACTGTCACCATGTTCAATGACTGTCAGTGTTGTTACAGTGTCCATTACTGTCACCGGGTTTAATGACTGTCAGTGTTGTTACACTACACTGTCCACTACTGTCACCATGTTCAATGACTGTCAGTGTTGTTACACTACACTGACCATTACTGTCACCATGTTCAATGACTGTCAGTGTTGTTAAAATACATTGTCCACTACTGTCACCATGTTCAATGACTGTCAGTGTTGTTAAACTGTCCACTACTGTCACCATGTTCAATGACTGTCAATGTTGTTACACTACACTGTCCATTAACATGCTGGCATCACCCTACTGATGAACACACACCAGCGCACACACGTCTACAGTACAACGTTGGGGACCCTGAGAGATTCAAAGTCTTATCTCAGTTGACATGTTTCATCTTTTGTGTCTGTTATTTCCATCGACATCACGAGTGTGCAAGCGTTAGTGTGTGATTGTGGGAGAAAAGTGAGTGTATGTGCGTGTGTGTTCATCAGTGGGGTAATGCCAGCATGTTAATTAGAGAGTCCACAGACATGTGTGTAGACGCGTTGGTGTGTGAGTGTGTGTGTGTGAGAGAGTGTTAGTTAGTTAGTTCTCCAATTTAACGTCTGTTCACTTTAAGTGATATTAGACAAAATAATGCGGAAATGAGTGGATGAGAGAAATGGAAATAGTATATGCAAAATGCTAGTATAGGCCTACGCATGAGAGAGAGAGAGAGAGTGTGTGTGTGTGTGTGTGTGTGTGTGCATGTGTGTGTGTACGTGTGGTACTTTGACAATTGAAATGAAAATACTGTTCTAAATGTAACAATTTAAAAGATAAAAACAACAACAACAACGTGGACATATTTACACAAACAAGCCCACTGGGCTTTAACATCAACAAATTTACAAATGTAAAAAAGGCATGAAGATAGGCGATTCAGTGAATAGTCCTCGCCGTACATCGGGGTGCACACACACCCATGGTCGTTATATAGGCGATTCAGTGAATAGTCCTCGCCGTACATCGTGGGTGCACACACACCCATGGTCGTTATATAGGCGATTCAGTGAATAGTCCTCGCTGTACATCGTGGGTGCAAACACACCCATGGTCGTTATATAGGCAATTTAGTGAATAGTCCTCGCTGTACGTCGTGGGTGCACACACACCCATGACTATTTTATAGATTGGGCGTTTGTATTTTTGCATCATTTTTGTATGCATGCTAATGTGTGTGTGTGTGTGTGTGTGTGTGTGTGTGTGTGTGTGTGTGTGCGCGTGTGCAGCGCGCGTGCACGCGCACATGGAACGCACACATGGAAGAAAAACCTCTCTCTCTCTCTCTCTCTCTCTCACGCACACGCACACATGCGAGTGCGCAAGAATAAAAGAAAAGAAGACAAGTTCTGCAGATTAAAATGTTTATTAAACTAGCTTAAGAGCAGTTCATGTATAACCTATCAACGCATGACAAAAGCAAGAACAGCAATATAACATTGTCATTTCATAACAAGAGGGTGATAAAGAATGCAAGCTGATAAAACAACCAAATCAACTTTGTTTCAGCAAAGCAAAATAACAAGCATGACTAGATTTATGACAGAACCATTTGTTGCAGCTGTTGAACTTTGGAGGAAGAAGTTCTTCCAGACAAGTGGAAGACGACCAAGTTGCAGACATCTCCTTAGGGTGCATCAGTGATGGAATTGGCACACCGTTTGCAGACAAACATGGTGTGCTCTTTGCAGAGCCAAGCGGAACAGCAGAAGCAAGATTTCCGAGCTTTTCTGTCAAGCTTCCAGCTGCATGACCCACAGCGACCTTGTTTCTGCTTTGGCTCTTTGAGGCTGCTCTGTTTGCTGGTAGATGGTCTCTGGGTCGATGCTGGTCTTTTTCTTTTGCCACCTGCACGAGCACTTTGTCCTCCATCCTGTGAAGCTATCATCTTCTGCTGAAGGTGTTGTACATAAGCTCCACTGTGTTTCTCAGGGGCTTTGGCAGGTTTTTTGCACAGAGCCTCCTCTCCATGTGTTCTAAAGACAGCTGCTCAGCGACCCGGAGAATGAACAGAGGCCTGGCATCCTTTTTGGAGAGAACATGGTCTGGAAATTTGATGCTCCAGACAACACGGGCAGCAATGGTGCTGAGATCCACAGTGTTGTAAAACAGCACCATTGGCCATCGTTTGGTGATGCGTTTGGTGGAATATGCATGAGCCATCTGATCAAGTGAATCCACGGCACCCTTTGTGGCATTATAGAAGCGCACAATGTCTGGCTTCTTCTTTGGGGCCTCAGGAGCTACTGCTCTGTCATGATGCATGGTGCTCATGACTACAACGTTCTTGTTTGCTTTTGTTTGATAGTTCACAATGGTGGTTTTGTCCTGGAAGAGAAATGAAGACGCATGAAGGTGCAATCCTTTTTTTTCTTTGAAGGGCTCGGGAAGAAATCGCTTGTTGGCACAAACAGTCCCAACAAATGTAAGGCCATTGCTCTGGAGAACGTCAGACAACTCCTTGTCAGTGAAGAAATTGTCTGTTGTGATGTTCCTGCCTGTCTGTAGAAAGGAGCTGACAGACGAAGAGCAACATTCCTCCCCAAAATTGACCTGTCTTTCAGCACCCAGTGGTCGCCCCAGATAGGGCTCTGCCACAAGGGGGAAATTATTTTCTGCATCTGCTGCCCCAAAAATTTTTATGCCATACCTGTCTGGTTTGGAAGGCAGATACTGGATAAATGAACACCTGCCACGGAACGGAACCAGCTGTTCATCGATGGTGATAAAAGGACCAGGAGTGTAGTGGTCCCTCAGGTTCTTGGTGAAGTCATCCCAAAAATCTCTGAAAGGAGCAAAGACATCTCGGCTCCTCCTGGCACTCCTTGTGTCTTTGTCATCAAACCTCAAAAAGTTCAACAGCTGCACAAAACGGTTTCGGCTGAAGGATGCCCGAACAAAACCCCTGCCCATACATAGTATCAAAAAACAGTAACGGATGACAACATGCTTTGCTTCATGCCACCCAAAAACAGAAGACAGCCAAAAAAAGCCCTCATTTCAGTGCTGTCTGTCTCTACAAAGTCTGACTTCTGGCGTTTGCCTTCCAGATTGGTGAACTTCACCATGGACTTTATCAGCTTATCTGACATGAACAGCTGAAATGCATCAACAGGTTCTTGTACGGAACTGCAACCAGCTAGCTGATTTGCAGGCATTGTGAACACATTTTCAGCAGAAGCTCTCCAACAGATGCAGAAGGGGGAACTGAGCTCCATACTGTACCATCCTTTCCTCTCAGGACTGATTCTGCCAGGTGCCCAATTTCTTCCAAACTGTTGGCATCTTGCCTGAGTGGTACCCTTTTCCTCTGCTGGCGAATAGCTTGGATCTGTGCCGTCAAAAAAGGGGTAGTCGTCAGAGGCATCAGACTCGCAGTCAGATTCAGGAGCACATTCATCAGACTCCTCAGCACTAGCAGAAGCTCTGACAACTGTAACAACAACAATAACCATATCTGTTACACACACACACACACACATACATATATCTTTGCAAAGTCATTACTATAATGACTGAAGAATTGTGAGCCTGCACTTGTTTTCCCCCACTACTTAATTGTTCAGCATTATATATATATCAGCATATCTGACATGCACACATAAACATGTATGAGCCCCATTTTTATTTGACATCATAGCACTGAAACTGCAACAAAACTAAACTTGTAAACACGCATACCCCTCCCCATGCACACACGTGCGCACACAGAACATCAATACCAGGTTCATACATTGTGTGTGTGTGTGTGTGTGTGTGTGTGTGTGTGTGTGTGTGTGTGTGTGTGTTGTTTCTCTTCACCCTTACCATTTGCTTGTCCTATGACATCAGGTTCTTCATCATCAGTAAGGTTGTCACCACTGACTGGTCTCCCGTCACCATCCGTGTTGTCATCTTGAATAAAATTCAGTACATCTTCTGGGGCTGGGGAAAAAAAAAGAAATATAAACGTTTCTTTCCTGTTCCATGTTTATGTATGTGTAATATATGTAAAGTGTGCATGCATGTCTCTATGCTCAGACATGTGTGTGTAAGTATATGCATCAAATTCAATGTGTGTACTTTTGGAGCATAAACTGACATTCATCAATACACACTTTGATCGTTGCTCGCTGCACATATGCACATCTTGTTATACTGACAGCTCAAAGCATATGAGGGGAAATGAGGGGCTGAACACTTACAGTTTAGTGCTTTCAACAGCATCGTCTGGTTCAGCTCCATTGGCAACATTCAGGGCTTCAAATATGTTGAGACGTTCCATTATCGATGCAGCCTGCAAATATACATATGTACATCTGATTTTAAGGTTTCAAAAATAGATATTTTGTTTGATCTAACCAT
>JADBJO010024271.1:10000-15000 GCA_016801955.1 Conus betulinus
TGCCTGCCTGTCTGTCTGAAGTTCCGTCTTTGTCTTTGCCCGTCTTCCCCTGTCCAACCATCCTGGCCTCGCCCCCCCCCCCCCCCCCCTCTCTCTCTCTCTCTCTCTCTCTCTCCTTTTTTCTTGTCAATAACTCGGATGTAAAATTTTGTTTTTTGTTTGTCTGCATATGCACATGTGCATGAATACGCTTTCCTGGTCTGGGCTGATAATATTTTCATGTTAGTCTTCACTGCGTAAAAGCAAATATTTCGTCCAGTACTCGTTCGCTGCCTTATGCTGTAATACATTGTGCTACTAATTCATTTTAACACATTACTAATACTCTTCTTCCTGTCAATGTGCGTGATCGCCTGAACAATTGAAAAATTGACTACGGTAAATCAATTAGAAATGTCAGCGCCATAAGTATCGCTATCATTTAAGCTACGAATATGGAACCATATTTTCCAATGAAATATGCTTTTTCTACTTTCAGTGATGGAATAACAAATGCTGATCCGGCCTCTTTGTTACTCGTCAACGATCCATCATTGTACACCTTAAGATGGTTGGAATATCTATCTTGCATTTGCATCTTCGTTAAATAAGACAAGATGTCAGGCTGATTTGCTTTCTTTGTATCAGTGTAATCAAGATCAAACTTCGCCCTCTTTCTTTCCCAAGTTGGAATGGGATCTATAAGAGACGTTTTTGACAAAGACGTAACATCTATATTACTTTTCTTAAACAAATCTGCAGTGTATGAACTGATAGTGCACAGAGAGGCAATATTTTTTGCTCTTTTTGGATAATCACTCTCTGGGTTTATAGATATTTCCGTTTCATTCACACCTTCCATTGTTGAACATTTCATGAAATATTTTGCAAGTGATACATTCCTATATTCATTTAACGGTAAAATGTCTATTTCTCTGTATGTTCCCCAAAGTGGAGGCATATACCGAACTCCTCGGCATAATTTGAAGGCTTTGCCATCTACACTTTGTAGGTTTGGTAACAAATATTTACGTGCGCTAAAGAAAGCCTCTTCGGCGTATGATAAATTAGAACAAATTAATGCCAAAGCCAAGAGCTTTAATGTTTTTCCATCTTGGCACCAGCTTTGCCTGCTTAAAATTTTCAGAAAATTTAAAGTTTTTCTTGCCTTATTTAAAAGGTAATCAATATGGATATTCCATGTGAGTTTCGATGTGAAGTGGACACCTAAGAATTTAATTAAGTATACCTACGCAAGTGTTATCCCATCCAGCTTAAAAGAGGGATCATCCCCATTGTTGAATAAAACCATGCGAGTTTTTTCATGGGAAAGCTTTAGACCATTTATAAACAAATATTTGCTAAAGTTATCAAGCTCTGCCTGATAAAGTTTTCTGTGGTAATTTATTGCTCTTTTGGGTGTGTTTTTTTTCTCATACTAGTATTTATCCACATACACAGATCATCGGCATATTGTACAAATGTAGCATTTTTACTTACATGTGTTTGGAAGATCATACAGCAAAATATTAAATAGCATTGGAGCTATTACATTGTGTGTGTGTGTGTGTGTGTGTGTGTGTGTGTGTGTGTGTGTGTGTGTGTGTGTGTGTGTGTGTGCGTGCGCGCGTGTGTGTATGTGTGTGTGTTTGTGTGTGTTTGTGTTTGTATGTGTGTGTATGTGTGTGTGTGTGTGTGTGTGTGTGTGTGTGTGTGTGTGTGTGTGTGTGTGTGTGTGTGTGTGTGTGTGAGTGCATGCGCACATGTGTGTGTGTGTGTGTGTGTGTGTGTGTGTGTGTGTGTGTGTGTGTTGTTTGTTCGTGTTTTTATTGTAACGCGCGCGCGCGCGTGTGTGTATGTATGTGTTTTGTTGTTGTTGTTGTTGTTGTTGTTGTTACTATGTCATCTTCTGAACATTCGTTTCCCACAAACAATCGAACTGTACTTGCACGCTGTCATACATCACTGCCTTCTCCACGTCTGACTGACTGAAGATTTCCTTCCGTAATGGCCGGAAATTGTAGCTCTGTCCCTATATACACGCATACTTCCGTTTCCATCGGGTTTTTTTTTTTCCTTCTTCAAAGAAACGCTGAACAGTCAAATATAACTGCAGAAGAATTCTTTTTTAAGGGGAAGGATTAAATGAATGAAGGAGCTGTAAACAACAAACAATCGACAAGAAAAGAACGTTGCTGATCGATGGGGAAACAATGGCAGCCCTGTGACTCCTCACTAATGCTTCAGGCAAGGAAACGTTTCTGTAACAAGTTTGCTCCAAGTCCAGTCTTTGCGGAAATACCACTGACAATTCGCCACGGAAGTTTTTTGCTTGTTGGCAGTGTTACAAAAAGAAGTGTCAATCCATTTTTTTCTTCTTCTCCAACTGGTTTTCCTGATTTGCCCAGCTCTGTCGGTTGTACGTCAATGGCTGGGACTACTAGATCCATTGGAATGATATACAACCGTCAAAGACAGAGAAAAGAGGCATAGTACACATTACTGTAAGAGGATACAGCTTTGAACTCGAGCAATCTGTGCGACATGAGTTTGCCAATAACCGCCCCCACCACCCATCTACCACGCCTTGCTGAGAAATGCTGCGTTCTTTTTTTCTCCCATGATATCCTTGGCAAACTCTGGGGAGTACATACCCATCCCTTTTTCACACGTGGACGCAAGGGTCCATTGACAATGTTCAGATCGAAACGTGAAAAGCCCGTCATGACTCAGGCTGGCGTTTCGGACCCGTCGCCAGGGCTAGCGTGGTTGACATGCGAACTGAGAAGTCGTGAGTTCGATTCCTGTCAGATCTCTCTCTCTCTCTCTCTCTCTCTCTCTCTCTCTCTCTCTCTCTCTCTCTCTCTCTCTCTGAGTGGTGTGTGTGTGTGTGTGTGTGTGTGTGTGCGTGTGTGTGTGTGTGTGTGTGTGTGTGTGGTGTGTGTGTGTGTGTGTGTGTGTGTGTGTGTGTGTGTGTGTGTGTGTGTGTGTGCCTGCCTTCCTGCCTGCCTGTCTGTCTGTCTGTCTGTGTCTGTGTGTGTATTGATCACTTGTTTTGCCATCTCATTTTAAGTCCCCTCCCTCCCCCTTGTCCAGCTTCTGCGGCAATTTCTCCCGAGCCTGGCATTTCATCACACTCTTTACATACTGTGGCATCAACAGCCCACAGCTGCTGCCGTTGTCTTCATGTCGCATGGAACAGGGATGAAGGTATGGGAGTCTGCTAGCATCTAAAGATCACGATTACCACTTTTTTATGTGGCTTAGACTGATGATGGGAATCTACTTGCACCAACAGCCCACTGTTAGTATTTTCCATCACGTGGCATGGAACGAAGACGAAGGTATGGGAATCTGCTTGCATCAAGAGCCGACGATTAACCATTGTCTTCCTGTGGCAAGGAACAAGGACGGAAAGTACAGACGTCTTCTGGCATCAACAACCACAATGACCATTTTTTTCTTCATGGAGACAATAACCTTTCTTAAGAAAACAGAAATAGTTACAGGTTGTTGAAAAAACACTGACTGTACCGCCGAACTAAAGAACTCACAAAGAAACCCGTTTTCACTGAAGAACTGTTCTTGCTGAATAATTGCTCGTTATCTGGCTGTTTTGTATGATAGAGTAATTGAACGTGATCAGCACGAACACAGATACTTGTAGCTCCTGCAAAGGGGACAATATGCTTCCTAAAACATAAAGATATGACTTATGACAGCAAGTAACTTTTATCCCTGAACACAGTTAGGACTCCCGACAAAGTGTTACTAAGGTAGCTAAGAATCAGGAAAATAGATTACTATAACTCCTGAAAAAAAAAATTATATTGGGATACGTGTAAACAGATGATAAAGGGTTATTAAAACAGCTGATTAAGACTTCGGCAAACGAAATTCTATTTTTTCCCTGATTTGATGTCCGACATGCATCAAGAGCTGTGAAAATAAGGCTTGTAGGCTATTTTTGTCAGCGTTCACTGGGTTTTAGATACAGTTGTCAAGTTGTCAGTATCGACACTAAAGTACTTTGCGATCTTTTGAAGTGATTATATTCCCATAGAATCTTGATTTTTCCTCCCCCCCCCCCCCCCCCCCCCCCCCACACCACACACCTCTTCGTCTCCTGGTAAGCGTTGCAGAACATCTGATGGGGGAAGCTGATATAGCAGAGAGAGAGGAAGGGTTTGTGTGTGTGGTGTGTGTGGTGTGTGTGTGTGTGTGTGTGTGTGTGTGTGTGGGCGGGGAGGGGGGGGGGGGGGGGGGAGTGGACGTGGGCGTCGTGGGAAAGAGGAGGGGAAGATGGTGGTGGTGGTACTAGTGGTGGTTGTGTGAGTCATATTGGCCATGTTTTCACAGAATATGTCTTTGTGTGCGAAGCCCCCCTTTTTTTTTTCAAACGCTTCGATTGCAATTTGTGTCACCAGTAAAAAAAAAAAAAAAACGCCACTTGTCAACATAGAGTCAGGGCATCTTATTTATTTTATCTAACGTATTTATTTGTTGATTTATTTATCTATTTTCTAGTGACACAAAGGGACCAGCTGTAACTGGTGATGATGACTGTTTGAGGTCAGAGAGACAGAGCACACCCCCCATCCCCACCCCACTCCCTTCCACCCCTCTGCAATCTCCTGGTACTTCCATCCATCTGACCTCCCTCCTCTTCCCCAACCCCTGACCCTTCCCCCCCCCCCCCCCCCCCCCCCCCCCCCCCCGCGCCATCCTCGCCTCTTTCTCTGCTTGAGGAATTCCACCGCCGCTGGAGTTCTCAGAATCAGACCAGCTAATCCGGCCATTGTCCTCGCTTCTTTTTTTTTTTTTTCCACCCCTTTCTTCACTTGTTTGTTCTTTTCTTCTCTCCTTTCTTCACTTGTTTGTTCTTTTCTTCTCTCCTTTCTTCACTTGTTTGTTCTTTTCTTCTCTCCTTTCTTCACTTGTTTGTTCTTTTCTTCTCTCCCACCACTCTCTTCCTGCTTGTCTTTCTTCTTTCAATTATCATTGTGGCACGCACACATGCA
>JADBJO010024271.1:17500-25395 GCA_016801955.1 Conus betulinus
CAGCAGGCAGGCAGGCAGGCAGGCAGGCAGGCAGGCAGGCAGGCAGGCAGGCAGACAGACAGGCAGGCAGACAGACAGACAGACAGACAGGCAGGCAGGCAGACAGACAGGTAGTTGGTCAGTCAGTGCCACAGTGTCCTGATCCAGGTGCAGAAGATTCCTCTGTTCCCTGCTGGTGTCCTGTCTTCACATCACCATGCTGTCTGCCCTTGACTCGGCGACACTGTTCACACACACACACACACACACACACACACACACACACCACACACACGCACACACACACACACAGCACACGCACACACTTACACACACGTATACACATAGACATACGCGCGCGCGCGCGCGTACACACACACACACACACACACACACACACACACAACTGAGTTTAAAAAAAAGTGCCGTAAGATATCTGCCCTATATGTGAATCAGTTAAGGTGAAGAAACATGGAGATACTCCTAAAAATATGTGAACCAGACAAAAGCTAACTCCTTCACAGTACTGTTCCGGTTTTAAAGGAATATGCAGCAACTTGTTGGATATTCTTTAAACGACAATTCCATCAATCAAAAATAGCTTTACAATACTACCGCGGCTTTGGCCAATTTGTCGATGTTGGCAGAGACGCTTTTCTGCTAGTCTTTATTATACACAGGTGTCAAAGAGGGTAACACTCTCTCAAAGGCTGTAAGGGATTTGGCACAACAAACTGTTGATGTACAGGAAGAGAGCAGGATACTTGCTCATTTTGGCAGAGAAGACAGACAGGACATCTATCTGAACAGCCCCCCCCCCCTCCACCCCTCCCGTCCTCCAATCCCCCCCCCCCCCCCCCCCCCCACACACACACACACACCTTTCAACGCATGTGCCAAGGAGATGGTGTCAATCATAGAATTACATATGGAAAAAAAAAAAAAAAAAAAAAAAAAAAACACGTCAGGGACGTGCTAAAGTTCTTATTTTCAACCCTCAAAATGCGAAATAATCAAGGGAGGCAAGTTAACCAACCACTCGGAATGTGGCACATAGCGCGGTAGTGTCCCTTAGACGAGATCACGGTAGGAGTCGTCACGAAAGCTGGGACAGAGTGGGTCCCCAGGATGCTCCCACGAGAACAGTTGTCTCCCTTTATCTGTAATTAATATTATTAGGATGGTGTGTTAGACTTTAGCACCACTTGGTGATGACGCTACTGTCATGACGCAAGTTTTCTTTTAGCATCGACCTAATGATGTTAATTCACTTTTGACGTGATTACACAGCCTGCCGTCCCTTGAAAAAGAGCAGCTGCTCGAAATATTGGATTAAATTTGTTTATATTGCTTGTTTGCCTTTTTACTTCAGCTCTCTCTCTCTCTCTCTCTCTCTCTCTCTCTCTCTCTCTCTCCACACACACACACACACACACACACACACACACACACATATATATATATATATATATATATATATAATGCTGAACAATTAAGTAGTGGGGGGGAAAACAAGTGCAGGCTAATAATTCTTCCATCATTATAGTAATGACTTGGCAAGATCTGAAACTAAGAGAGTCCTTGGAATTTTATGTTTCATTGTAATTTAGTCCCTTGCGGATTCATTTCCAAGAACTGGCCCTCAGCACTTGTGTCTTAAGAGGTTATCTTTTTATATTTTTCTACTTTTCACAAGAAAATGTAGCTTGTTTTGCTCTTTCATGATTTTTTTTTTGCTTCTTAGGTGGCACCTTTAGTTAGTTTTTTTGAAACTCAACAACATACTATGGTATTGCACACCAGCCTTTTTCTGGTATAGCATTCTTCTTAAAACCGAAAAGGCAGAGAAGTCAAATTACCACTTTCCGCGGTCACTGAGGAGAAACAATCAGGTTTTCGAAATACCGGTATCTGACCAGGAGTTATATGTTAGTGAGCTTTCTCCCCATTGGAGATGGTCTCCCGCTTTGGAGACTATAAGCTTGCTGAAGGGAGCTGGGCTGACGTCATGGTTCAGCAAATCCGGCTGTGGTAGACGAGGGAGTAGTAGAGAAACTGACTAGTGAGTCTTGACGAGGTGGTGGTAGGGAAATTGATTTGTGTGTGTTGATGGGAATTTGATGATTGTGTGCTTACAAGGTGGTAGAATAGAAACTGATGATTGTGTGTTGACGAGGTGGTATTAGAGAAATTGATTAATATGTGTTGACGAGAATTTGATGATTGTGTGTTGACGTGGTGGTAGTAGAGAAATTGATCATTGTGTGAAGATGTTTTCAAACGTTGCTTTGACTTTCGAAGTCCATTTGTTTGCGTGAGGACTGAAGTTGATTGTTCTGTTGTTAAGCAAAGCTGACTGAACATTGACGTATGGAAGAAACACAGGTTTCAGGAGATCCTTCCTGATCTGTCTGTATAAGATGGACGTGGACAACACGATGAGGTGGACGAAAGGAAGAGGAGGAGGAGGAGGAGGAGGTAAAGGAGGAGGAGAGAGGATGAGCAACAGGATAGTGATGAATGTTTCATTCGACCACGGCAAGGACTGTACTGTTGTTATTGTTGTTGTTGTTGATGATGGTTATGATGATGATGATGACGATTACGACGACGACAATGACGACGACGACGACGATGATGATAATAATGATGACGTCGGCGGCGATGACAACGACGACGACGACGACGATGATGATGATGATATGAGGAGGGGGGGGAGGAGGAGGAGGAGAAGAAAAGGATATCGATGATGATGATGTCGACCGCGACAAGACTGTATTGTTGAGGAGGAGGAGAAGGGGGAGGGAAAGGATGCGGATGATGACGACGACGACCACCACCACTACTACGCCGACTACGACGACAACCATGATGATGGTGATGATGTTGATGACGTCGACGACGATGATCCTTACCTTACAAGGCTGGGATACAGGCGCAGCAGGATCGGCTGTTGTCCAGGTCAAGGTCTTCATAGATAGGGATCTGGGAGTAGATGGAGGCTCTCTGATCCCCATCATCACTCACCGTCACACTGTCATACACGGCACGTGCTGCACGTGCACCTGTGAGACACACCATATTTATCTGTCTGTCTGTCTGTCTGTCTGTCATACACGGCACGTGCTGTACGTGCACCTGTGAGACACACCAGATTATCTGTCTGTCTGTCTGTCTGTCTGTCTGTCTGTCATACACGGCACATGCTGTACGTGCACCTGTGAGACACACCAGATTATCTGTCTGTCTGTCTGTCTGTCTCTCTGTCTGTCTGTCTGTCTGTCTGTCTGTCTGTCTGTCTGTCATACACAGCACGTGCTGTACGTGCACCTGTGAGACACACCAGATTATCTGTCTGTCTGTCTGTCTGTCAGCCTGTCATACACGGCACGTGCTGCACCAGCTGCTGTGAGACACACCAGATTATCTGTCTGTCTGTCTGTCTGTCTGTCTGTCTGTCTCTCTGTCTGTCATACACGGCACGTGCTGCACCAGCTGCTGTGAGACACACCAGATTATCTGTCTATCTGTCTGTCTGTCTGTCATACACGGCACGTGCTGCACCAGCTGCTGTGAGACACACCAGATTATCTGTCTATCTGTCTGTCTGTCTGTCTGTCATACACGGCACGTGCTGTACCAGCTGCTGTGAGACATACCAGATTATCTGTCTGTCTGTCTGTCTGTCTGTCTGTCTGTCTGTCATACACAGCACGTGCTGTACCAGCTGCTGTGAGACATACCAGATTATCTGTCTGTCTGTCTGTCTGTCTGTCATACACGGCACGTGCTGCACCAGCCGCTGTGAGACACACCAGAACAACTGTCAAGGGAGCGAAACCTCTCACAAAGGGCCTTGAACGCTTCAGACGACAAGAATGCTGCAACAATGGAGAACTAGGTCATTGGCCCATTAGCAGCAGTGCCCTCTCACCTAGCTCATACGTTCAAACTGTGTCAAGGAGGTTGAAATGGTCAGGTAACTGTCACGTGATAGTTGGCATCCAAGGCGTGGAGGACTGTCCCGTGTTCGAACCTTCCCGATAGCAAAAGGGAGACAACTTATCCACTAGGACCTTGGGGGCATCATGCGAGTGCTAAAGGCCCAGTCAGCTGAAGTTGCTTTGTAACCAGACCTTGGAGAACAGGAGTCTTGGGCTTGTTCACATGGTATTGCTGTGGGACACTGTGTTGATGCTTTGTCAGGCTGGTTAAATGCGTGTGGACGTCGTTTGTGGTAGCTTCTATAGGATAATTACTGCATGAAAGTGGCTCCGAAGACGGCGGGAATTTCGGGATGTTTATTTGGTGCAAAGTGGTTGTTTGCTAAGCTGTTTTTGTAGGGGTGTGTGTGTAAATGCTCATGTTGTGGAAGAATGTAGCTAGAGGGGGAATTCAGTGAACATGTGAACAAGGTGGTAGAGAAGCAACACGAACAAAGACATGGCCCAAAGGGAAATCTTTTGTGTCCTTGTATGACCTGAGGGGAAAGAAGAGAGGTGGGGAGGAGAACAACACCACCACGGGGAGAACACACACACACACACACACAGACACAGAGAGAGAGAGAGAGAGAGAGAGAGAGAGAGAGAGAGAGAGAGAGAGAGAGAGAGAGAGAGCAGGGACAATTAGAGTCGAAAGAAACGTGGTCTGGGCGACAGAAGTGTGACAGCAAGGTCTTAGGCGTAAAAGACAAGCTAAGAAAGAAAGACTGACTTCGAAACCCAGAGGTGTATGAAAGAGACAAAGAAGAAGATTTCTACACCAAGTCCCCAGAGACACCACGGAGACCCAGGTCCCTGGGACCTGGTGCCAGATAACCGAAGACGGCACCATCACCCAGTGCTGAAGAACATTTGAAGTGACTTGTTCGAGAACTGTGTGGGTGTGGTGTGCAACTCTCTCTCTCTCTCTCTCTCTCTCTCTCTCTCTCTCTCTCTCTCTCTGTGTGTGTGTGTGTGTGTGTGTGTGTGTGTGTGTGTGTGTGTATGGAAACCTGGCCAGGTAAGAAGCCATTTTTAGTGTAAAAACTTCGGACTAGGAAGAATCGATCTCTTACACTTTGATTTTTCTCTTTCAGTGTAATTGGGCTTTTTATGTGTTATTGTAAGTAGCATTGAGACTGTGTTTCTTGTTCTCAGTCGTGTTAGGAGAAAAGCGAATGCGCGACATCCCATTCCCAGAGAGAGGTGAATGGTTGGTGGGAGCATGAATGCGCATATGCGTGTTTGAGATAACGTTGGTGTGGTAAGCCGGACCAATACATCAACTTAGTTCACTTAAGCAACACCATCACGATTTCCCCCGTCCTAGACAACCACACACATCTGTAGGTTAGCCCCTCCTCTCTCTCTCTCTCTCTCTCTCTCTCTCATTTCCTGCCAACTGAAGAAGGATCTTGGTAGTGTGTGCTCTGGTGAATTTGTTTCAAATATATAGCAACTGTATTGTGTCTACGGCTAGAACTGGTGTACCTACCTAGTTTGTGTAGAGACTGTCCGATGCGAACAGCGCGTGTCATCATTTTGTTGCATCGTCTCTTCTGAATCTTTCGTTGTGTCTTGTACGCAGGACGGCTTCCTCTTGTTGCCATAGGCTTGTGGCGTTGGTGGCCTAGTGCTGTTGGCTATAGTCTCTTTTAAGACTGTTAAATGTGTCGCGGCAGTTTTTTTTTCGGAATAGAGGGAGTCTCTGCGAGTCATTTTCTGCGCCATCATTACTGATTTGCTGTGGTTTGTACCTTGTCATAAACGTTTTCTCCAAAGGTGGCTGGATAGGCGTCGTGTTACCTTGGCAACACCGCCCGTCGGACCGATAGAAGATTATCCTTCATCCCCTTCCGCCGTGAGGTGACTGCTTGTCTCGTGTCCCCGGCTGACTGCAAGAGGGACTTTCGTGGTTTCTTATCACGTACTGTAGCTTTGTTTGCAGTTCCAAATCCGGCTTCTGGCTTATGACGTCTTTTCTGTTCTCTTCATGTATCACAGAAATTTACGTCACATATTCAGCAAAACCCGAGTGTGCCCACGTGTGTGCTTTCTTTTTTCTGGACTTGTTTTGATCAGCTTATGGATTCCCCAGTCTACAGTCCAGACAGAATCCTAGATTATCGTAGTTTTTCCTACAGTATATAAATTGGTACATTAAGTAGTCAAGAACAGCAGAAGCAGCAATGGTGGACCTGCTAACGTGGAGGGCCGCTATCGGCATTTTCGATGGCAGACGGAATGGTAGGTCAAAGGTAATTCGAAATAAGGTGGAAACTTTTGATTTGGATAGCACTGACACACATAAATCCCAAGCAACTTCGATTGATGTTATCGTCATATTTGGGCTATGTTGTCTCATCATAGCGTTGATTCACAGTTTCATGAGAAATGTAGCAGAGGTGATGTCCATGGATAGCGTTTTTGTTGTTGGAATATGTGAATATGAAAGGAACTGAGTTTCGCACAGCTTTGATGTGCAGCAACACTGGTTTGTGTCAGGCCGACATGCACGTACAAATCATTATTATTACTTTTTGTATCGTGCATTTCTGGGTTTCTTGCTCAGCAGACTCCTACTTAGCGGTGACATTGAGACAAACCCTGGCCCCAACCATGACCGACAAGAATTTCGTCAGAAGATACGACGGCAACGACTACTTTGACGACAGAACATGAAGACATCTTTAACAGACTTATGCAGGCCATAAAACAACAACTTCAGCAAACAACTTCACTTATAAGAAATGATCTTGGAGAAATTAAAGAGGAACTAGGCCAAGTGAAAGTACATGTGAAGAGATAAACAAAAGATGTGACAAACTGGAAACTGAACACAGGCAATTAAAAGAGACAGTGACTGACGTAAACAACTGATATACAACACCTGTTTGCCGCGACACATAACGGAAAGGAAGACGTACATAAATTAACTGAAATGATAAAGGAGGTGAAAGAAGAGGTTGAAAAACTAAAAACAGACGCCGACAGATTAGAGTCATTCTCTCGACGAGATAATCTGCGCTTTTTCGGGATTCCCCAAAAGCAGCCCAGTGAAACTTTTGACACATGTACCAAAGCAGTTGTAGATGTTCTAAAACAATACAGATGATCATAGGCGCTGGACAGTAGATGACATTGAAACGAGCACACCGGATAGGCTACGCACATGAAAGGTCAAACTAGACAGTAATTGTCAAATTTAGAAGGTGGACAGACAAAATGTCCTTAATTGCGAACAGAGACATTCGGCAGCAACTTCTAGACAAAGGAGTTCGAGTGGCAAACGACCTTACTAGAGCACAGGCCCAGATAGTTGCAAAAGCTAGGAGGGAAGGGAAGAGAGCCTTCTTCAGAAAAGGTCGCTTGGTTATTAGCCCCCAACTCCCAGAACCCCGGTCATATGCTCAGGTGGTGGAAAGAGAGGATGCACGCAGTGCTCTTACAAGTCCAACGAGCAGTCATGGGATGGCACGTGTGAGAAGTTCCACAAATGTGAATAAGCAGGGTGTGTCTGTTTCAAACAAGCAGCAGATCGAGTCCCGTCTAGACCAGACCTCGATGCAGAACGAGCAGGGCGGTGTGAGCGGGTGTTCATCCCCCTCTTCACGTCACGGTACCCGGCCCATCCAGGATCAACGACAGCGTGACGGTGGTACCACCGGTGGTCACGTCCCTCGCAAGGGAACAGGGAGAGAGCGACACGAGTCAGCAAAGGCCAACCGGGATTCTCCATCTCCTGTCAGTGGTGAACATCGGGATGGCGACGCACGCACACCACGCGGACGCAACCTGCCAGGCAGACAGGCAGGCATACAAACGCCTGTCGGAAACAAGTCAAGCAGGTTTCACAGGTTCGAGTCGAGGCAAAGGGACATGCGGTGGTGTGAACGAAAGGAACCTGCGTTCAAGCGCCTCAAAAAATGAATA
>JADBJO010024272.1:0-12500 GCA_016801955.1 Conus betulinus
CATTCACAGCATGGTAACATGAAAAACAACATAACTCCTTTATGTATATCTAACAGATAATGACAGTTCATGTCGTCCTTGTGCGCCATGTGTGATTTTTCATTTTTTTTGGTCCTTGCTTGATGAGTTCCAACAGGTCCGAAGCTTAGTGTCTGTTTTGTAGTTAGGTCCCTTTCTTTGGCTCTCCATAATCTATTCTGTTGTATTTATTTAGTAAACACACTTGCGGGTAGATTGTTTTGTGGGATGCGGTGCTCTCTCCCTGGTTCTTTGTCTTATCGGCTACCGAGAATACAGGGATAGTCCGTTTCTGGAGACTGGCATAGCTTGCACATGCAAACCCTGAAGGACTTCTTATCTCACACTGAGAAATGGGATAGAAGTGTCACCTTTGATTTCACACGATGCAGTACATAGGACATGCAAGTCACTTGTTTTTGGTACAAAGTCCAAGTCCTGGATCAGTTAATACTCGCAAAAGCCACTTGGAAGTCACACGCACTAATGATCTTAAGCCTGGCCACATAACTCAAATACAAATTGAAGTGTCTAACATACCTGCACATCTTATCCACAGTACATTCGTGTATGCACACTAACACCAGCGCTTAATACGTTTTCCTATGTCCAGACACGCGGGTGACAGGGCACGCACACAGTAGAATACCAACACCACCTCACAACTGCGATTATGTTTCCATAGCTTCAAACGGTGCTCCGCTAATTGGTAATAAATCTTAATTAAGATACTACACACTCGCAAATAGCACGCACTGCGCTCAATTCTGACGTGTGAGTCAGCTGTTCCTAGATGCTGATAGACCTGAAGCATGGGAGCAGCATAGGCAGTATTGGTTTGGAGTTATGGCCTTGTGTTTTGCATGAAAGCGAAAGTTGTTTGGTACCTGGTCCTTTTCCTCCTTCCTTCTTCTCGCTTCCTCCCTCCTCCTCCGCATGCCCTCCCTCTCCTACATTTCCTCCGTCCCTCTCCTCTCCTCCACCTCCCTCCCCTCCTCCTTCATCTCTACTCTTCTTCCAGTATCCTCTCCTCCTCCCTTCCTCCTTTTTCATCCTCCCCCCCCCCCCTCGTCCTCCTCCGACTTCTGCTCCTCCTCCTCCTCCCCCCTCCTCCTTTTCCTCCTTCCTCTTCTTCTACTTCCTTTTGATCCCCCTCCTCTCCTCCTCCTCCTGTCCTTCTTCTTCCATCTTCTCCCTTTCCTTCTCATCCTCCTCCTTCTTCTCTGTGTTTGTCATCAGCTCTGCTGTGACGAACCATTTTTTTGTCCGGTGTGCGGTCCCAAATTGTGGGTGTCAATCCTGAAGTGGCACAGTTTACCCTGTTCATCACCGGTTGAACCTGTTTACCCTACAGCTACTCCCTGCGTTTTTTTTTTTTTTTTGGTGTCTCCGGATGAGCGAGGATTTCTCGTTCAATCTCCCAAAGCGCTGCTAGCACAGCAACCCTTCGAATGCCGCGCAATTTCTTTCACAACGCGGCAAGTTGTTTTCCAATGGTACAAATTGCCGACCCCGACTGGGCAATTTGCTACAGTTTTCTTTTGGTAAACATTTTACCGCACCTGTACCTGTTTAGTCGTAAAGACTAAACAGTACTGTGCCGGCCTGCACACCAGCCATTCGTATTTTACCCATTCATACCTTTTAAAGAGTGAGAAGCTCCGTGGGTGCCATTCCATGTCATGTGCCACTCCAATGAAACACGTTCTTTTAGAGTGCTGGGACTTGCATGCTGTTATGGACACAACATTTTACAGCAGATTCTATGAAACAAACATTTGGATGAGTTTTTAGACGATGTATTTTAAAGAATTGTGTGATCGAAAGACTGTGGAGTTGATTTTATTACGTGGTGACAGCCCTGATATGGCCCTTTGCGGTCGGCTGGGCTATAAGCAACATTATCTTATCTTGGACGGTCATGCTCCGCGACAGGAATATCGATACTTTTGTAACCAAAGACAGAAGTGCATAAAATAAAAACTAAAACACAAAAAACAAAAAACGATAACGAAACAACAACAGGCAGCAACTACAGCAGCAATAGCAACACAACAACACACAGCAACAACAAACCGAAGTCAAACAAACTATATTGTAACTTCCGTTTCTTTCCCACCTAAATCTTCAATGTGAACAAGATAAATTGTCTTAAAAGGGAATGAGGTAAAGAAAAAAGATAGCTTTTGTAAGTAGCAGTCAGCCATTGTCCTTAACATTTTTCATCGTATCAAAGATTTTACGGAGAAAGGTTTTAAAAACCCATTTCTGGTGCGATCTTTCATCGTCAGAGGGGGCAGATTCTCAGGGATGCAGTAGACAGGGTGCTGGTGGTGATCAGATGATGTAGTGGGGTCAGAATGTGGGTTGGTGGGAGGCTGAGTGGTCAGGGCGACGTGTTGTGTGTTTGTTTTGTAACTGTGATAGTTTGTCTTGTTTGGTCTGGTGTGCAGTGGTTGCGAATGAGTTGGTTGTGTGTAGGGATGGTTTCGGAGCTGTCTGAGTTTGGAGGCAGAGGCTATGGGAATTCTCTCGCTATTTCACAACAGAACGGAACAACCCAAAACAATGCTTTCGAACTTTACTTCAGCCATTAATCAAAACACCAATGACACAGATTAATGAACAAAATGATTTGAACAGCATGTTTTTGTCACTTTCAAGTCCCACTACCCATCTTTTCAAAAGTCAGAACGCCAGAGATACACAAAAAAACACAGTCAGTACGCGTGTGTGTCCGCCATTTGCGTGGATGCACGCGATGCACCTTTGCCTCATGGATTGAGTCAGAGTCCTCAGAGTCATCTGGGGTATTGCCTGCCACTCCTGCTCAAGGAACTGGAACAGCTGGTTGAGGTCAACTGGCGGGGGGGGTGATTGCTTCGAAGTCGCCGGCCCAGCACGTCCCATAGGTGCTCGATTGGATTAAGGTCCGGTGAGCAGGCTGGCCAGTCCATGTGGATCACGTTTTGCTGCTGAAGAAAGTTGTTGACGACTCGAGCCCTGTGAGGTCTGGCGTTGTCGTCTTGAAGTACCGCGCCTGGTCCAATAGCTTGCAGCGCTGGCAGCACAAGGGGCTGCAGGATGCCATCCCTGTAGCCCACACCGTTGAGGTTGCCTTGCACCATGTGCAGGGGGGTTCTGTAGTTCCGTGCCATCCCTCCCCACACCATTATGGATCCACCACCATAGCGATCACGCTCGCTCACGAGACCATCGTGATAGCGTTCTCCCTTGCCGCCGCCAGACACGGTTCCTGCCGTCATGAAATGATAAGGCAAAGCGGGACTCGTCAGTAAACAATACTCTTGCCCACTGATCTCTGGTCCATGCTAAGTGACGCTGGGCCCAAGCCAAACGAGCAGCACGGTGAGCTGGTGTCAGGACAGGACGGACGGCTGGTCGTCTTTGAGGGTGTGCCTCTCTCAAACGGTTCCGAATGGTCTGGTCACTGATGGTGACATTGCCTGCTGCTTGCAGCTGCCCCCTGAGTGTGTCTGAAGTGGCCGTTCTCTGCCTCAGAGCCGACAGGACAACAAACCTGTCCTGCTGCCTGGAGGTGGGACCTTGGGCGTCCTGGACGTCTTCGCTCAGCAATACTTCCTGTCTGGTTGAAGCAGTCTCTCAAAGTCTGAATGACTGAATATGGGGCGACTGACAAGTCGACGACCAACCTCTCGCACCCCCCCACGCCCTCCTGAAGCCACGCAGTTGCCCACCCTTGGTCATCCTGACTCAGTCGTTGTCTCCGAGGCATGGTTGCAAAAGTGCCGTAAACACAGGCATAAATGCCCACCCAGTCTCTCAAAACTGGCTGACCTGTGTTCAGATATAAGATGGGTTGCACGTGCATTGCAGTATTCCTGCAGTTCAGATGTGCTGTGTTGCACAGGCCTGTTTGATTTGCACCCTTTTTTTTTTTTTTCGTGCAGTATGTGCACATTCCAGTTCACACCGCTGTGATGTGCATGACACAGACTGAGTTGATTTCTGATCAAATTCAAGTTAACTGTGATCAAGCATGCAACCAATTCAGTAAGTTTGGGTGGGAGCAGTGCCCGTGTTATTGGAAAAAATAAAAGTCAAACAAGGTATCCTAAATAGTGGTAGTAGCCTTTCAATCGTTTTGAGCAGTATATATATATATATATATATATATATATATATATATATATATATATATATAAAAAGAAAAGACCTGCTCGCAAAAAAAGAAAAAAAAATCAGGGGAAGGTATTACTTTGTTGATAAGCTGAATTTTAATGCAAATACTCATCCATGTACAAAAAATGCCAATCTAAAATATACTGTCTTCAGAAACTTCAGTCTCTCGCTGTTAAAAAAGGACATATTACAAAATGATGTATCGTCGTTTTGTAGAATGAGTGCTGTCCTTTGACTTTTTATGCTGGTTTGGAAATCTTAGTGTGAAAAACAGAAACATTTTCAACAGAGTGGTGAATACGTCGGTTAAAAAGAAACTCCAAAACAAGGACAGTTAGATAACTTGTAGGAATGTCGTGTCACACAAAAAGATATGAACATTGCTGCCGACAGTTCTCATGTTCTTTAAAAAAAAAAAAAAAACTACAATATTCTACCATCTGGATGAAGATTCCAAATTCCAAAATTCAAAACCAATAGAACTAAAAACAGATCCGTTCCCAATTCCATCAGACTCCTGACTCAAAACAGAAGTTTCGATGAGATCCGGTTCAGATTTGACTTGACTTGTCTTCCCATTGCGAGTAGAGTTACCTTCTCTCGGTTTATGGGACAAGGCAGCGAATCAAAAGTTTTGAGGTGAAGCGAACGCCAGGATAACTGTCCTACAAATGCACCATTCCACGCCCATGAACCAGTATTTCCTCGCTGTGATGAAACTTTTCAGTCAGTCAGCCATTCCCCTGACCGCTGAGGTCGTTGGGGGGGACGTGATGAGGCAGCCGCCGTTTCTCTCCAGGCTCTTCTGTTTGTAGCTGTCGTGAGGAGATCTGGCATGGTCATTTTGGTCCAGTCCTTTATATTTTCGGACCAGCTCTTTCTCTGCCATCCTCGTCTGTGCCCTTCTTCAATGGTACCTTGAAGGATGGTTTAGGAGAGGGTGTTGAGACTTTTACGCTTACTTGTTGCCCTATCAATAAGCGTAAACGTTGAAAGTTTTACGCCTACTGATAGGGCAAAAATTTGCTCTCAGCACGTCCAGCAGTAGCCTCTGCCCCATGAAAACGTTGGGGACACTGCCTCTGAACGCGAGCTCTAACATACCCCTCTTGCACGTTTCTGAACATCGTCTGTCGAGTCATTACGAAAGTATGGCATAAGAGACCACAGAACTTGAGACTTGCTTCGAATGAGACTGGTTCCGTGTGTGAACGCACACCGTGGGAAACCGTCCCAAGAGAGTTGCCGGCCCTTGAGGAGGCCCTGGTTGATCGGCTGGGCTCTTAACAATGACAGACTGAGAAAAAAAAAAACCCATATCTGCCATGGGAGTGGTGTTACCGTCGTAGGATTTCAGCCTGAAGGTTTTAGGCTTGATTTCCGATCAGGCCCTTTTGTTTGTGGGATTTTTCTACTCTGACCGGCTCCTATTCAGAGTTGAGTTGACTGGAACTGTACAGCTGAGTTTCATCCACTGAATGGAAGCGCCTCTGAGTGTGTTGCTCAAACTTCGTAACCAACACTGGAGGTGCCTGTATCTCTCGGGCCCGGTTGACACTGGAAAACGTTATGAAAGTAAACATAAAGTACAGCTCTATCATGTAGTCTCAGACTGGAATTGAACTCTACGGCATCACCATCATCCTCATCGATCAGCAAAAAAAAAAGGTCTAAGGTTCTTTGGCCCTTTTTGCTCTGCTCTTATGGCGACCTCAGCTTCAATCACCTCTCCACAGCTATGTGACCTTTGTGAACACCCCCCACCCCCACCCTCCCGTCTCTCTGCTCTTCTCCATTCAGATCTCCTATGTTGAGCTACGTCATGAAGTCAGCACACGGCTTTTCCGTGTGTACTACTGAGCCACGCCGACATCGACCCTGTCGAAATATTCTCCAAGTTAAGTTTTTGATTCTGAGTTTAGCTAACTTTTCCTAAGATAGTAAACCCGTCCTGCAGATAACGGGGCCCCACACCAAACACTTTTGAGACTTTCACCAGAAACGACAAGTGAACAGAATGGAACAGCTCACAACCCAGACAAAGGAGTCGTCCAAGCCAATTCTTAGAGTTCAACCGGAGAATCGTATAATAAATCAGTCGAATATTGTCTCCTACATATCTGTTGTTTTGACATGAAATGGTTTTGATCTTCATTCACGAGAGATAGTGACAAGTTTTAAGTTGACTAGCAATGCAGGATGAACAAAGGTTACAAACAACATTTCGCAATGATACAGGTCACCAAGTGTTGTAAATAGTCTCTGGGTTTGCTGTCCTTTGGTATACAGATTATCATTCCTTCTGTTTGTGTTGATGACGGGGTCGCCATTACGAAAACCTTGATTTATAACTGAGTTGAGTTCATCTTTATGAAAGCGTTTCCAAATCTCTACCGAAATCCATCTGTGCCTGGACTCTCTTTATTTCTCATCGTTTTTGAGAGATTTGGCTTTTTTTTTTTTTTTTTTTTTTGGGGGGGGGGGCCTCTTCTGGTAAGATTTCACCTTTAAGATCATGGGCCATGATCTGTGACCCATGATAAACATACCTTCACATTTTCAGAAAGATCGGCCAAATACTTTCTGCGATTTTCCATAAAGAAGAAAACTGTTATGGGCCGTTATAGCCATTAGTAACGCTTTAACGGTAAAATAACACATCGGACATTATCCGTGACCCATAATGAACATACCTACACATTTTCAGAAAGATCAGCCAAGTATTTCTAAGATATTCCATAACGAAGAAAAACCATATGCCCGTTATGGCCGTTAGTAACAGCTATAACGGGAAAATAACACATCGGGCATCATCCGGACCCATATGAACATGCCTACAAATTTTCAGAAAAATCGGCCAAGTACTTTCTGAGATATTACATAAAGAAGAAAAAACCATTATGGGCCGTTATGGCCGTTAATAATGCACACCACTACCCCCACACTATAACAACAACAATCACACAGACAGACAGAGAGACAGACAGACCGACACACACACACACACACACACACACACCACACACACACCACACACACCACACACACAAGCACACACACATGTATGTCCATAACATGCATATGTACCTGTCCCATTATTTTTAAGTCTATCTTCGGTGCGTCTCATTGTGTGTACTGTTTTATCTGTCCCATTTCTGTGAAATCTTTGTTATGTCTCCATGTGTTTAGCTGACCATCTGTCCAGTTTTCTTTGAGGACTGTCTTTGCCGTGCATGCCTGTGTCAGGACGACCTGAGAGTGGATAGTGCTTTTTTTTTTCTTCCCTCACACTTCTACAATTTTGACAAGAGTGAGAGACCACGTATGATAATTATGACACCATTGACACAGGTCAGACTAGACTTCACGACAAAATACTCCACTCTCTTAGATCTCTCTCTCTCTCTCTCTCTCTCCTCTCTCTCCCCCTCTCCCCCCTCTCTATCTCCCTCCTCTCTCTCTCTCTCTCCTCTCTCTCTCTCTCAAACACTTTTCGCGTTTTTATCTCATTCTTCAAAACTCCAAGCCCTGATTTATCACAGTTTATACAACTAAAAGTTCAGGAAATATATTGCAGTACATCCAATTTAGAAGCGTGGAATATTCTGGAAAATTCGAAATCATGATGAGATATACCCAATCAAAATTCATGGAACTTTCAAGACGGATCTTGAACCATGACGTACCGTAGCCAGTCAAATCCCTGGAACATTCAAGAAACAATTTTGGGCAGCTTTTTTTGCACTTTCGGAACCGTTTTGAGAGTCTAAAGACACCTCCAAATAATTACCTAGTCTGGATAAGACATTTAGAAAGCGAACGTTGCGTGAAACTTAAAACATCTTGACAAAATTCAAATGTGTAGATCAAAAGTAGCAAATGACAAGTTGTAAATGAATCTGTAACAAGAAAACCGATTCTGCGAGTTTTAAGAAAAATGTTTATTATTCATTGTCGTTTAAATGACTTTCCTGAACGCATGCACTGAATATGATAGTTCATATATCTATTTATTTAAACGCGCATCGTGCAATATATATCGAAGCCAGATTAAGAAAGAGAGGCAGCTTGTACATTTTTTTTATTGCTTACATCTTTATGACAGAAAGATAGATGACGTTAGTTTCACTTAGGGAATGTGACCACCATACAGCAGTGGACAGCCTGGTGTGAATCACAGTCAGCGACAGGCAAAACTCTATCCTTTTACAGCAGTGTGTTCACTGCAAATCCTGCACCAGATGGCATGGTTGGCGTTGATGTCTTTTCCTACAGACCAGGCCCCAAACCCTCACTGCTATGGTTTTAAAAACACTCCTCTGAATTTGGTACCTGTAAGACAATACAAGTACAGTTGACAGCACAACTGGAGTGTGACAGGATTCCACTGACCGCACGGAAGACATGTATATTGTCCATTCTCATTCGGGTCATGCCAGTTTGAAATACGGTTATAAAATCTTGTATGCTGTAATTAGGTGGCTCTGAGTACGCCATGACTGTCATACTCCTTACTTTTAAAGTTTTGTTTTGTGATTGGTTTGAAAACATTTCATAGCCAGATTCTTAAGCAATACTGATATGCTGAAGACAACGTTTGCAATGCTACCCCTTTTAGACCTGGTGCCCGCTTGCATGACCGCGGATTTTTGGCAACGTTCTGGAAGTTTTGTGCGCCGAGTAGATGTGGGCCGGGAGATGCGAGCATGCACACACCATTCTTTAAATACCGATTTTTTTTTAAATGGACTGTCATTATATGTGGTATGGGCACTCACCATTGACTGTTCGAGCTGTTATGCTGCTAAGAATTTCTGCAGGCGTCAATGAATTTAACAGTCTTCACGTCTGTCATGTAAGAGGCAATTGTCTGCAGTACTACCAGTGCACAAACACACACACACACACACACACACACACACACACACACACACACACACATACACACACACACACACACACACACACACACACACACACCACACACACACACACACATACACAACACGATCGTATCCTACAAAAAGTGGTCTTACATTTCATTACAGTCTCACCTTCTGTTCTGTCAGAGGTATGAGTTTCTCTAATATTGCCCATTGGGGCTTATCCAGGTTGGATGTTTCACAGTCTTTGAACTTGCAGTGCACAAACAAATGTCAAGGAATA
Source organism: Conus betulinus (assembly GCA_016801955.1). Classification (NCBI taxonomy): domain Eukaryota; kingdom Metazoa; phylum Mollusca; class Gastropoda; order Neogastropoda; family Conidae; genus Conus; species Conus betulinus. The sequence goes on from JADBJO010024272.1 coordinate 9,349, forward strand.
GTGGAAGAACTCAATGGAGGAGACTCTGCCCCGCAGGTCAGTCAGTTTCATGGTGTCAGACGATGCTGACCTGGCTGAGTGTATGTAGGATACAGCCTGCTAAACCCCCTTTCCTGACCACAACAATCGTATGATTTTTTTTGTAGCCAGTGTCAGTGACGCCCCCCCCCCCCCCCCCCCCAAACACCCCTGCCCCACACAACCATTATCTGCCGACTTGAACGAACTTCGATGCAAATAACCGATGTTCGTAAATCCGCAGTGGAGTTAATCTGTGTCTGAACTAACCTTTGGTGAGGGTGACCCGCTGCTTTCATGGGAAAAAGGCCACTGTTAGGCAAGTGCAATGCAAATCAGCTCAGTTGTTTTTTGATCAGAGAGAGAAAACGCCAAGCATGGATGTGAAAAGGTGCGCTTGGCACACTCATAATGCAGACAGTCAGATCATCCCAATCTTTATTCTGGTGTGCATTTCAGATTAAGTGTGTAACTCCATAGAAACATAGGCTTTGACGCATAAAGAGAAAAAGGTAAGTTTACTTCCAGTTGGAAAAGGGTATTATGTTTTTCTCTGTCCTTTGACAGAACAGATCTGTTCTTATACAGGACATGGATGGGAGGAGAGTCAAAATTCTGATAGCTTTTCCTACCACTCAGGGGACGTGGTTGTTTTTGGTGCACTGGAAAAAACAAACAATGCTGGGCATAATAACAGACGAATCCCAATCAAACCTTTCACCTTTAAAGACAGCACTTGTATTGTTTGTGTGTGGAAGATGAAGTGGATCTGAGACGGAAGGAAGCTGAGGCAGACACTAGAATGTTCAAACCTTGTCTCTTTTTTTCCAACTCTCTCTTTCAGTTACAATGTTAATGCATACGCCGGGCTTTGTGACTGGTCAGGCTCTGTAAACTTCCTTGTGAGTGGATATAGTTGCAAAGTGAGACGACTGCAGGCGGAAATCTAAACTAATCTTAAATAAATGGTAGCGAACCGCCCAGAGAAATGTTGGACAAACGAGTCACAAGACAAAACACAACGCGTTTTTTCGACCTCATAGGTCTTCTTCAGGTGAGACTCAACGAATAAAATAACGAAAATTCACTTTGCTTTGATCGCTTCAGATCGCTTCAGAGTTCAGCGCAAGGAAGAAGGCGTTGAATGAGGCATAAAGAGGAAAAGGGTAAACTCTTCCTTGCGCTGAACTCTGAAGCGATCTGAAGCGATCAAAGCTAAGTGAATTTTCGTTATTTTATTCGTTTGAGTCTCACCTGAGGAAGACCTAAGAGGTCGAAACGCGTTGTGTTTTGTCTTGTGACTCGTTTGTCCACGTTTCTCTGGGCGGTTCGCTGACATTTATTTAAGATTTCCTTGTGAGTGGTAAGAAGCATCATTGAAATTCTCCTGCGGAGAGGGGGGAAGGGATAGAAGCTGAGGGCCCCTTCACAGCAGGGCCTGAATGTGGATCCAGTTTCTTCATCTCATGATGCTCAGTGAGGATACGGATGTTGGCGTCATGGTTCCCTATAGGTCTGAGACTTCCCAGTAGGGCGGAACTTTCACGCGTTTTTCCATATCCTTGAATCAAGAAAACCTTACACAGACTTGGGCGGCGTTGATCTGAAGATGGCCTCAATAGTCCCAGAGATGAGTCCATCAAGGGGATGAAACTCTCCAGCACAGTTCTAGTCTTTCCTCTGGAACCTGCAGCGCTCTTCAACTCTATATAGGAGCTGGTGGCGTTTGAAAAATCAACGCCATGACGGGTTCTGGTGGAGTTCGTACTCGTGAACACCCAGCCTGTCTGTGACTCTAGCCACTGAATATCCTGCCGTCTTTGTGTTGAGCAGACTGGTTGAATATTACAGGGTTGAAGCGGTGGGCAGCGAGTCGGGTCTTGTTTTTTAGGCGTCCAGGTCTCGTCCTGCTGTTGATTTTACTACATAGATACTATCAGGCCACAATCCTCGTTGAATAGAGCGCTTCACGTCCCTATCCTAGACTGTCTTGGCTGATGCAAAGTGGATGGAATACCTTAACCTTCTTCTTCTTCAGAGAGAGAGAGAGAGAGAGAGAGAGAGAGAGAGAGAGAGAGAGCGTCTGAGTTAACACTGATTTAACGGCTTGCTCCATGCCTCTTTCCTAGAAACTTTCGGTTGAAGAAAATGGAACAGAGTGTCTCATGCCCCTTTCCTAGAGAGCCATAGCTGACATTAACTGAACAGAGTACCCCATGCCCAGCTTACTGTGATTGAGCAGAAAGCTTAGGCTCCCTTCCAACAGAGTTACAGCTGACGCGGATTGAATAAAATGCACAATGCCTCCCCCCACTTTTTTTTTTTTTTTTTTTTTTAGCAGGTATAGCTGACGTTGATTGAACACAAGCCCCAACTGAAGTTGCTTGAATAGAGTGCCCTTTGCCCCCATCCGCGTTCATCTCGGCTGGCAGGAATTGAATAGGGTGCCAGGTACTTTCTTCCTAAAACATCTCAGCTGACAGTGATTGAAAGAGTATCCCATGCCCCTTCCTAAACGTCTTAGTTGATATCGATTAAAGTGAGAGCCTCATGCCCTTGTTCAGAGAGTCAGGGCGGGAAGAGACTTACGCTGGTGCTGTGAAAATGAGAGGAAAGAGAGAAGGAAGGCATTTTTTCGTTGTGTGTTTAGGAAGGTAAGGTTACTGTCCCAATTCTGAGGGGTCTGTCTTAGCTATGTCTCCATGAAGTCAGGAAGGGCTTAAGGGATCTTTTTGAGTGTTGCTATTTCACACAGCACATTTTTGACAGGAGTGAGAGACCATATGTGGGAATTTCACTGTCCCTGACGCTCTTCTGCGACAAGTGGAGAGGAACAGAGATAAGTCGAATCCTCTTTCTGGGGAGAAATGAATTCAACAACTACAGTCCACAGGCCCTGTCCGTTAATGTGTGTGTGACTGAGTGTCACCAGGAAGTGATCAATGCTCGCCTTCCCTTGCAGATCCTACAAAACTATGGTCTTTCATTCATCATTCAGAAGTGTTGCTGTGTGAAAAATACATACCTCAAAAATGAAACGTTTGGTCGTCTATGACACACGTCAGCTCAAGTTAAGCCCGTGATGAAATGAACAGTGGATTTTGTAAAGGTGTGCTGTGTACTTTTACGGATGA